>ML978213.1:0-207458 GCA_010015745.1 Setomelanomma holmii
GGGCAACGCTCCCACATCATCACAGTGGGCATTCCTTAAGTGCCAGACAGCAATAGCAGTCTTTAACATACAAGTGCGCTAGTCACTAGGCTACACTAGGATTATTAGGAATAAGGCAGCAGACCGCCTTGCTGATACTGAAGCAAAAGCACCTAGCCAGCCTTACGGCATGGCCGCAGAACTGACAGCATCTAGGGTACGTTCAATCGCTAAGTCCCTGCTCAACGCTGCTAGGCAGCGCTGGTGGGATCAAAAGCGGACATAAATGTCGGCCTGGTACTAGCAATAGGAACTACTCTATCAAACTACAAAGACACTAATCAAACTAACGCTGCTGCGCCCTATCCTTGCCTATCTGCTAGCTATCTAGACACAATATAGGGACTTTGCATAGTACTATATCAAATTCAAACACAACACAGCTAAATTAAACTGCTCTTGCAGGCGACTTAAAACACCTAAGTACATGCTCTTCTGCAGAAAGACAAGACGCTCTTTTAGTAGGTGGCTGCTCTGACCCTTCAGCCCTCTAAGCAACATCAAAGAGGCTGTCAGATACCTCAAGGTTCTACTTACTGAGCCTGAACACTTCAAAACACTCTTGGAGACCACTAAGTACTTCACATCAATCTGCCGGCGATAATCCCAGGTATCTACTAGAATAGTCTAGCACGCCAAAATACAGTAATAAGCAGCTGAAGCTGCCTATTTGTAACCCTATCAAAGTCACAGCATTACAAAGCACAGTACTAAGCGGCTAAGACCGCTTACGTGTGCTAATTAGTCTCTTGCTTATCCCTTCTGTAAGAAGAAACATAACACACAAGCCCTCTTATTTGTTACCTTTATACCCTCTCCTCTAGCTTTAACGCTAACGCCCTAGGCCCACTAGCCCTAGAACAAGAGCTCTGCTTTATTGCTTAACACATCTCTGGCCCTACGGCCTAGAACCTAGATAGAGTCTTTTCAACTGGCGGAAATTACCCTACCAGACTGCACACACTGCCAACACCCAAAGAATAGGAGCACCTGAGTACAGTCAGGGCGCTACCCGTCTTTCATGCCCCCTGGGAGGCTTTCATAGGACGTTAAACAATACATACATACATACATACATACACACAATACAACCTCAGTTCAATCCTTCAATTCTTCCCGCATGCGCACTGTTTACTACACCGCGACATCATCGCACCCTTCTTGTCGGCACTGTCGCGCACAGTACTCGCCTTAGAAAGAATGGAGCTGAACATGGTGCGTACAGTGTAAGTGTCTCCTAGTTTCAAGTCTTTGTCCCAGAGTGGTTGAACGATCGTGCTGGGAGTGGACTTTGCGGGAAAAAAACTCGATGCGAACCTTCCGTACTGTTTATCCTCTCATCGCCATGGTCAACGATAGTGACGTATGCGTCCAAACGCGAGAAATCCCTCTAATCGATGAATCTCGGGGAAGGCGCGGGCAGGGGGTGTTCAACTCTCACTTGGATGTGACCGTGAAAGCACTCCGCCGACTATGGGTACGATATTGAGACCAGCACGGGATATACACGTTGAAAGACGACGAATCTCACTACGCAGATTGAATTCCTAAGGAGGATGAGGCGGCAGAGAGGGAGTAGGGCTCGGATTTCGCGCTCTTTTGGCCACATCAATCGTGCTTGCGACAATTCGGGGCAAGCTTTCGGCACTCCCACAACACAACCGACGACATCAAGACACAGCACGGATATTGGCCATGCCCTGTACTGATACGCCTGAATAGTCTACATTGTTCTACTCGACCGTGTTTCCTTAGGATCAGAGATATCTAGTCGCTCCTCACTTTTGGTCTGTATATGCATCCGACTTCCTCGTAGAGACCGGCAGTCTCGTCAGAGCACACGCTCCTCAAATCCATGGAAATTCTTCCTGCTTCTTCAAACCCGAGTCTCTCGTAAAATGGCACAGCCTCGACGGTCGATTCCACGTACGCCGGCAAGCCCTCTGCCTCACATTTCTCCAGTGCCCAATCTACTAGCATTCTTCCAGCACCTCTACGAGCATACACTGCCTCTACTGCCAGATATGTGAGCTCTATACTAGACGTCAGTGGTCTTCAATTCAGGTCAGCAGCTGCTCAAGGGGCTGCGAACCATAACGCGGCGTATCTCCAATGATTTTTTCTTCAACCTTTCCAACCTCTACTAGCCAATGGCTAAGTATCTTCCAATCCGCCGTTTTTGGCAGCTTCCACCTTGGTCGAATATGGTCATCACCTGGGTGTATGGGATGCGACCACTTTGCGAAACCCACAATCTCGCCCCTGGATCGGCCATGCGAATCGACTCCTGCACCATTGACTGGATTGATAGCGTTTTGAATATAAGTTTCCGCATCTACGCTTTCCTCAACATTGATCACGACGAGTACTGTTGTCTTCTCATCTTGCATGTCGGTCAAGGCCTTCTCTTCAACGACTTTCCGAAGCTCTGTGAGGTCCTTATCGGCAGCGTGGATTGCTCTGATGATGACATTGGTACCGAAGGCATCCATGTGGATCTGCATAATGCGGGCTGCATCATGAGGCTGAGCGATCGCAATCTGGAACGGCATAATCGCTCAAAAAGCTCTAGTTTCGAAGTGAAGAGAATGGGGGCGAATATCGTGTGCTTCCGCGAGCCAGGAGTATTCTCTAGGCCGCACGAGAATTGCGCTGCTCACCGGTCAACATATGCATGATACTCATACGTGGCAAGGATCGCTTGGCTGCACAGCGTGAGGCTCTGCTACAAGGCTTCATGGGTCAAGAACATTCGCAACTCTTTCTCAACCAAGGTGTCGATGCTGATGTTCAGATGTGCTCGTGCGATGATCCGCAGTGGATGGTGGGGTCATCAGGGTCACCAATCGGAATTGTTGATGTCATTGGATGGCTGACAAGCCTTGAGATAGGTACTTCCGTTCCCTTCAAACTACTCCGTCAGACTTTATCACCATCGTCAACTAGATGAAATGCTATCTTCTCCTTCTCCCGTCCCACGCAAAGGTCGAGATAGCCGTTTGAAAGGGACATCCGAACATCAGCCCTACCGCCCGTAGTGCATGGAACTGTACTGTGTTCGTATAATACACTGCACGCGCGGTATATAGCAGCTCATCAAGTCGAAAGAACTGCCAACTTCCAGTCCGTATTAGTGTGATTATTGCTCGTGGTTGTCTTCAGATAGCAATTCGCCCCATTGCTGTCATACAGCTTGCGCAGATTTTCCGAAAAGACGACTCCAACACATTTCTGATTGCTTTGAATCGCATTCGTCAACGCGCATGATTCTAAGCAGTTCTTCATCGTGTATGACACAAAGGCTGCAATATCGTTGCCAGGAGCATCCGTGTTCGCGTTGCAGCTAAAGTCCCACACCCTGTTCGCGAGCACGACTGCGAAGTGTCCAGAGCCATCGCACGTGTTGCTAACACGTAGTACATCGTCGGGGAGCTTTGGAGTGTATATGTTCGTGTCTAGGGCAGTGCTTGCAGAGCTTGTAGTTGGCTGCGAGGCTGTAACGGACGTGAATGATGGAGCTACCGTGATAACGCGAGTTGCTTGGGACGGAGAAGACGTGGACTGGGCTTTCGATCTGTTCTAAGTGTCAGTCAACAGTCCTTTTCTTGGCTTCTACCCCAATTTAGACCTCCTCCAAGACATACTTCGCATTCTGTACTGCGATCGAGCCTCCTACCCCGCCCCCAACGGCAGCTGCAAGAAGAACGAAAACCAAGATCAAGACTAGCCAGAATGTCTGACGTCGGAGTCCCAATATCGTGCGCTTCTTGTCCGCCTCGGTCGCAGGATGTGCTGGTGCATTCTGTGGAGGTGGTTGGTGTTGGTATGAGTTATACAGTTCAGGCGCGTCCGCATAGGCGATCTGGGGCGATGACGGCTTTGGTTCGTGTGACATATTGGAGCTTCTATGTGATGATAGCGGGTGTCATATGGAAGCCGTGACATGGGTATTAAGTGTCTATAAGGCTGGGGTGGGCAACGATCAGGCTAGGTCGTTGAACAATTAGGCTTGCAGAATGGTGAGAAGGCTGGAGCCGAGATCTAACGCCATTATGCATGTCTTACCTTGGTCACGCAAGGCTATGATATCGAGGTTTGCCTTGATTCTGTTGGTCTCGTACTCTGTGATTTGCAGGGTGTTGTCAAATGTCATAGCCCACGCTCTGCCGTGAAGGTTCAAGTTATCAGAATTGATGTGCAAAATGCGTTAGATCGCGAGAAATAGATACACCTTTCCTTGCAGTCGTCAAGTGAGGCAGACGGCTATAGAGCTGGGGCTGTTTGCCGCATGGCGTCTTTATTGCAGGTGCGTGGCGTCCTCTTCGCCGATCGAGAAGGTGCACCCGTAGCTACGCAGCCATTCGTTTCGGCCCCAAAGTCTTCCACCATGGATTTTGATGCCTCAAGAATGATGATCTTGTCGTCCAATTAGACCCTGTCGTGGGCCAGAAATCAGTTGTCATTGGAATAATGAGCAGGCAAGTATTTTTTTTTACTATACACGTCTGTAGGCAAAATCGCGAAACCTGACATGCTCGTGTAGGAGAAGGCAAAGCCAAGATCGAGGCAAGTGTTCCACGCGATATCCGTCGACTTTTGACTTATAGAACACCGATATCCCAGATGTCGAGTTCTGGTGCAGGCAAAGAGCGGGGTCGTAGCGATCAAACACCGATCAGGAAAAACCGCCACGCACAAGGCTGAATAGCCTCGTACAGTGCCCAAGCATCCCACACACGCATAACACATGTCAATCCGTTATCAGCCTGGAGCGTCGACTAAGCTCAACGAAATTGGGACAGAACGCGCCACTGTTGCTCCAGCCATTGAGCAGTCAAGCTCTGGTCTTGCATGGTCTCAACTAAGTGACAAAACTTTTAGAGGGACCAATGGCATATTATCGGTCCTCCAGAAAGGAGGGCAACTTAAGTCGGGTTCTGTCGGTGGTGAGATCCCCACACACGTGACTCCGCGGCTAGCGCCTTGGCCTTCTCACCTTGGTATATAGTTTCTCTCTCCCATAGTCCTAATACTACAAGTTTCTTCCCTGTTGACAGGTTCAGACTCAAGATCTCGCCCATGCCAGCAGGGCTTGCGACTGGCGTAGTCTTTCATCGCGAAACTTATCTCATGAACGCGCATACCATAATGCTCCTTCCACTTCTCGGAGAAATCACCGAGTCACTGCGAATTGACTAAATGGAGCGGGAGCAATCATTGACGCGGTTCCACGGTAATTTGGTCATCACCATGGTTGCTGGAAGGCTCAAAGAAACATGACGCACAAGAGGAGGCGTTTTATACGGAGAGAGCTGACACCAAGTCTAAGATCATCAAAGCTTTTTAAGGTAGCCTTCGGCCATCAGTCTCTCCGCTTGTGATATGTCAGCATACGACCAAACAAGCTCATCTTCGGTCAATTTTCATCGCGCCACGGATATCCAATTCTTCCTCTAGACTTTACGTCGCGGCAACGCACAGCCTTCTTCTTTTGTGCATTCGAAATCATCAGTGTGTACACTGGAGGTTCTCGACAGTATGATCTAGTCATTCGTTGATCGTGTTGAACATTGGATTATGCGTAGCCAAGGTGCGTGAATGAATGGTGTCGGTTCCACTGTGCTATTGTCATATCATATAGTTCTATGGAGGAAAGCACATCGCAGAACGGATTCGACCGTTCGGAGCGGTTTCTCACACCTGCGACGCAAAAGAAAGGAGGCACATGACCCAAGAGACAGTCATTTTGCTATAGACGCGAGTTCGCCATGATGCCACCTCACACACCTTCCTAATACCCTTGGGAGCACATCCGACCACCGCGAGACCTCTCGTTGGTCTCGACCCAACCATTTTGCCCATCTTGTTTGACTATCGGACAGCGTCAGCGAGCCATGGATGGCATCTACCACGCTTCTGGTTATCAGAAGACCTCCGAGAGTGCTGGAATATTTTAGTGGACTAGATTAGAAGACGGTAGTATTTACCTCTGTTCCCAGGACCTTATCCGTGCATTTCGCGAAAGCTTGCTGGAAAGGTTCAGCCATGTTGTTCCTCGCACTTTACTTTATTTGGCATAAAAAGGCGCATGGGACGTTTCGAGTCACTTGATGTCCGAGTCTCGGGCAAGTAACATATTTGAGTGCTGTAGCTAGGTGCGTCACAAATATTCGTCGCCATGATCGGCTTTTCGGAAATGCGCTGGCTCATGCATTGTCACCAACTCACTTTCCGGACAGCGAGCACAGGACCATCGGGAGTAGGCCAGGTACGTTTTGACCAAACCAGTGGCAAGATTCTGGATCGGAAGGATGTTGCGAGTGAGAGTGTCGATGCTTTTATCCTTTTTTGCAGCACTACTGATCTGAGCAATGGTCGCTTGGTTCTCATTGGACATAGACTTGTCTCCCGCAGGTTTTGGTTTTGTCAGAGGTCGACTCAGAATATTAATGCGTCTAGCAAGGACTAGAAGGGGATCACAGCTGTAATGTTCTGACGCGAAGACGGCTGTGGGAACCAGGTAGACGTGTTCTGCTGTTCCTGAATTCGGAAGGCGGACGCAGAAGTCCATCATAAGCGCCCATGTCCCTTTTGAAACTACTTTGGTAGCTTTGAAGAGAGCAGTAGAGGAAAGGACCTCCACGGTAAGGTTATATGAACCTAGCTTCTGTCAACATTAGACTCCGCAACAAGCAATGAAGTGGGGCTCAGAAGGTCTGGCTTGACTTGATTGATTACATATTTGAGCCTAGTAGTTGCCTATAGAGGCTTAATTCCTACCTAGATAGGTAAGTGGGTCTCTGAAGGTGAACGGATTGACTTGCTTGTTGCGGACTGTGGTCAACATGATTAGTATCTTCAAATATTGGTAGCTCATCTGGTAATTTTGGGCAGCGAAGTGAGTATTGCTCTGCCATTTCATGCATGTTCGATTTTGGTGCTCTGGACGGTCGCAGGGATGCCGCCAATAACTTATAATTTACGACCTGTAGCACCGAGCCGACATAGCGACGTGATGTCGGGTTTCTAGCACCCAGTGTCAGGTACGGCGATATACTGTAGCCCTCTAGTGTTCTGCCCCAGGTTTTCATCCCATTTTCCCTCTCGCGCTAGTACGTTCTGGGCTTAGCACCCAGCTCGTGCCTTTGTACATAGCTTGTGCCTTTGTACATAGCTCGCTCCTTTTATAGAACCAATACAACACGATTCACACATGTTCCATTCCTGGTCCTATTGACACCCAGAACTCTTCTCATGGCAAGAAAATGCTGCATTTTGAAGTAGTCGCGCAGATATGAACAGATGGCACAGCTTCTTGTAAACTTGATCGTGCGGAGCACGTTGTTGAAAGAAGGAAGGAGACAGCGGTGACTAGTATTTCTACCTTCACACAACCTAGGATCATGGCATTCTGCGTTGGTGTTTTCAGTCACACTTTTGACAAGTAGCTCGAAGAGGACTTGTCAATTGCGGAGAGAAAGAAAGGCAACCGGTCAGTAAGTGGTCATACACTCCTGAGTCGAGAAGACAACAAGTTCAAGCTGTCCCTCCATCTGGAACACTGAAGTCCGACCAGAGCAGGAATGTGAATTACTCGTCCGTCTCACCTTTACACGACACCGCATCCAGGATACTCCCAGCCATGCTATCACTTCGTCTTTGATTTCGAGCAAGCTACCCAGGTGGCGCAGACATTTTCATACCTTTCCAGTCTCTGAGTCTACGGCCCGGCGAAAATCAGAAGCCATGCAGGCTTCAGATCTTTATCTCGGGAACAGAGCGAGAACATAGATACCGCATCCTTTCCGTTTCGGTAAGACCCAGCCTTTGCTGTGGTTGTAAGGACAAAGCATCTATGGAGATAATGGTGAACTTATATAGCCTCGTCTGACAGAGACCTGTTCTTGTGGAGAATACATATCGACAGTACATATGATAGGCATCCATGGCTAATCTAATCAGCATCGAGTGCTGTGATGTCAAGTTCATCTCGAAGATAGCCAGAAGATTGAATGTAAGAGAAAATCTTCATGTCCCGAAAGCCTCTGCGTACAGCAAAAATCCATTGACTATGTGAAGAGGAACTCGGGATCATGTCTTGATGCGCCAGATTGTTCGAAAGACGACAGCAAACCAGACATTGACACGCTTCGTGGACTTCTTTAATCACATTCGAACAATGGCTGCAGGGATGAGAGGAAGGTGCAGTGGCGGTCGCATCATGATTATGCTCTTGGCGAATAACCTAAACATAGCAATGCCCTCTTTGTGCTTTAAGTAACCAATGATCAAGAAATTGGATTATTGTTTGGCACGGCAAAACGCCCATGGATGGGTGGCATCCAGAGTTTTGAACTGCTCGCGCCAACACTGGGATTTGATTCTGTCAAATGGATCTCGAACCAAGCCAGCCCATATGACATAGTGGATGTTGGTGTTTAACCTTTCTTGGATTGTATTCCAAATCGTCGACACATCAACTGGATCTTTCCGAGCTTCCAGACCGGCAAACAAACATGGAAGACATTGTATATAATCTGAGCGAAAGGCAGGAGCAACCATTGTTCTTGGCTACTTTCATTCAGATTTTGATATTTGGAAGCTTGCTTGTAGGTTTGAGACGTGTCGAAGAGCTCGGACGGCGAGATGTTCGTACCCGTTCGAAGTACGTCAGCTTCATGTATACGCAAGCCACAATTTTTTTATCGTCCACAATCCCTTCATGCGTGGAGTGGATAGCCACTTCCAATCAGGACGGCACATGACATGCACTGCTTCAAATCTGACTTTTGGAAGAAACTCCGAACACATAAAATGTGAGGTGTAGTGATTCTGAAGCGAAAAGGACAGCATATGTAGGCCTTGTAGTTTATCATGGAGAAACACAAAGGGGACACCCTTGCATGCACCGAGGCTTTGTAAAGCCGAAGCCTGGGAAGTGGTGCTCGAAAGAATCGAGAAGACTGGTCTAGCGAGGTTCTTATACCCATCTTCGCAGCGAACTCCATGGGAACATTGCCCGGAGTCTTTGATACGTCCCAGCCTCACACAAGTCCCTCGCCAGTCATTTGACATTTTTGCGAATCATGCCTCGTCCTCGCTATCTTTTGGCAACCAGAAGAAACAGACATAGCCGGCCTCAGACCTACTTTACGAAGACCGTCAGTCGCCAGGCACCGATTTGAAACACACAGGAATCAGCAGAAGCGCACGACATCATGAAGCGCATGACGGATAGTTTTCGAGGCCCGATGTCACAATAGCCATGTTCCACGAATGGTCTTTTTTTGGTCCTGGGAGAGCGCGGTAGATGATGGCAGGATATGTTCAGAACGTTGTGAAGGGCCTTTATACACCTCCAACAGCCTCAGCTCATGCAGTGTCGAGCGGCGAATTTCCATGCCAGACATCCCTCTTGAGCTCACTGTCTTTGGCTTTTCGTCCCCGTCGAACTGACAGTGTACCATTTGGATTCGAGCAAAACCACATAAGCCTGCAAATCCCACAGTTCGAACCACTTCCAATCGCCCATCACATCATTCGTGAGTGTTTTCGAAGTATCCAGAGACCATCACGAGGAGGATTTGGGTTTTTGGAAAGGGAAAAAGGGAGGGCGGGGAACATGGCTTTGCCACATCTCTATTTTCTAGAATTGCAAAACTCGATGAACTGGGAAAGTTGATTGAAGAACTGAAAGCTGATTTTATACGCAGACAACGGAGGAAATGACATGGTCACGCATGCTGCGAAAAAAGCACCAAAGGGATGGAATTTTGGCCAGAATGGTTGTGGCTGAGGAACATGTGCCTAGTGCGAACGACTTGTCTCGTCGTCGCACACATGCGAACTCCTGGCTATGCTTTGAGACCCATGCCAAGCGCGTCTATCCTTCCAACGCCAACGCGATGCAACATTTCTCGTGACACTCAACCGCCCTTCTTCTCCGCAATCTCAATATGCTGCACCCTCGGCTCATCATGTGCATCTGGCATGACTTCATCCGTAAAGCTCGCCCTTCCGTGCCCTTTAACAGCTCCATCGATACCCATCACCCCGCCATCGATTGTACTACTAGTCGCACTACTCAGCCCATTCATCGCATCCATACTGCCATTGACCTCGACCATCTCCTGCACGCCAGTTCCGCCACCAGTATCATCGTGCTCCGTATTTGGCGTCAACGTGGCAGACGAAAGGTTTGAGTCGTGACGATTGTGGCTATGGAATTCTTGCGCACTCATGTTAGCCCAATCTTCGTCGTAGTTGTAGCCCGGCGGGCCATCGATGGTATCATTCCAATCGCCCTTTGGGACATCGCCGCTTTGATCGTATTCCATGTGTTCCCAGCCGGTTGCGGCCTTTTGCAACTCCTCCATGAAATTGAGGTTGTCTTTCTTGACAAAGTCTTCGAGAGGTTTAGGAAGAGGGAGCGGGTCGGGTGCCATTGCGTCTTTGTGGGCGTACACCAGCAGGGCTGATGCAGACTCAGTAGCTGCGCGTTCGAGGACTTCTTCCTGCGTGAGACAATCGCGCCGGATGGTTGGTGAGGAGGGTTCGGTATCGTACTGCACACGCCACCATTGTTGCGCTCCGGGCGTGTTGGAAGTTGTGTCTGGATGCTGAAGATATACAACTCCGAGATGCGTTGCTACGCCGCAGAGGTTGTACGGGTTATGCATCGCGTCTTGTGGGCTCTGTCCTTCGGGGTACTCGGTGTCCGTAATGTCAATCAACGTCTCAGCGCCATCGTCAACCACCGGCTTGAAACGACCAGAAATACTGCTAAGAGTTTCGCGAATCCGCTTGCTTTGAGCATCGAGACCTGGCTTGATTAGCGTTACGAACACGGTAGATACGTGGCTATTTACCAGCAAGCTTGCTTTCGATGCTCTGGTGCAGGCTCTGCAGCTGAGCGAGCACCGCGGCATCTTGTGTGTCTGTGTCTTCGTGACCCTCGCGCGGCTGGAAGGCCTTCATACTTGTTTCGATGAGCTTCAAAGTCTCTACAGGCTTGATCTTCTCATTCTTTGGCGTATGAAACTTCAAGCTTTGCACAGTCGTGTCAATGTGTTTGAGCTGATCTTCGTGTTGTTTCATGTCGTGATACATGCTGTCAATGACAGGCTTGTTGACTTGCAGATAACGATCGGCATATAAGGTTGCAGGAACGCGGCAGCCCAGACCCTGAGCATTTGTTGTAGCAGATGTAAGGCGTAAGAGGAGGACCTTGCTGATATCGGTTATATGAGCACTTCCGGTGGCCGAGGAGAAGAGGTTCTCATCAAGGACGTCGTAGACGCTCAAGCCCGGATTGGCTCCTTCTCTGATTATGGTCCCATCGAAGACAAAGTTCTGGACACTGCGTTCTCCTACGTTGACGACAGATCGGACCCATCCATCTAGCGGCTCATCAGGAACCTGGGCGTCGTACGCAGCACTCCACAGCATCAGGAATTTGAGCAAGTCATCGTCATCGTCTTCCATCGGCGGACGAGACTCTTTCCAACCGTCGAGCTCCAGCATGGAGGTCACGGTTGCATATGCTCGGTCCGACTTGTCGAGAAATGCCATCAGTCGCTGCGTCTCGTGGAGTATGTCCAGCCCATGCGCCTCCTCAAGGCCGGTAGTGGTGTCGATAATACGCGCAGGTATCGCGGGGCTTCCTTTCCACCAGTCATCGCCCATCCAATAGCTTCTCTGCGTCACACTCGAAGCGAGCAGGAAATCTCGAAACAGCGGGATCGTGTGCAGAATGGAGATGAGAGCGGGGAGGTAGTTGAATCTAGGCGAAGGTTTGAGAAAGCCAGGCTGGCCTTGTTTGCGCTGGCGCTCGCTTGGTGCCGGGTCGGGTATGACCTCAGTTGCTGTCGGCACCATAGCCCACTGTGCTGTGTCGTAGTGATCTTTAGTCGCGGGTCCGAAGACGGAGTGGGTGTTGCCTACAACACCAGACTCTTGGAGGTTTTCTATGCCTGCCGCTGCTGTCAGCAGATATCCTTCTTGTGCTTGTCAAGCACTAACTTTGCATGGGATTGTCGCCGAGATGTGTGGAGAGGTTGGATCGCTGGCTCGTACGTGAAGGCGGGCGTGTTGGTGCTCTGCTCTGGCTGTTGCTATGCGGGTAGTTCTCGAAGCCTGGAGCATAGTCAATATTGAATGCTGAAGTCGTCTTGTCAGCCCAGGTCCGCACTGCTGCCCTTTGGGCTGCTCACGTACTGGGGATGCCGCCGTTCCCATCGTTTTCGCCGTACCGACCTGCGCCGAATGCAGTATTGTCCCACTGCGGCTTCGCATCAGTCAAGAGTTTCCTCATATTGGCCGGGTCCGTTTCATAGTATTTCATCGCCGCTTGCTCCAAGTTGTTGTCGCATATCTGAACATAGGTTAGAGGACTTGCATTTCAGTATGCATAGTGGCGCACCTTGAGCAGCTGGACAGCATCGTCAGGCGTGAGCGCATAGCCGATGAACTCGAGTAAGTCGGCGACTTTGGTGTCCGCCATTGTTGTGGTCTAGTCGCAATCGTATAGATGTGGGGATGAAGGTGATGCGCGCTCGGTGGTATTCTTGATGTGAGCAAGCGCAGGGGAGATGGAGCAGCAAACGGCGCAAGATATGTCAACGACGGCAATATTTGCGCTGCTTCGACGCGTTCGGGGAGCTGCTCCTCGTAGCTTCCAGCGAGGATGGCATGGTGGGGAAATGCAGACTGACGCTGAGCTGCGGAGGAGCTGCGGAGCTATGATGTCGCTAACGGCCATGACAAGGATGTGGCGTTACGCCACGCCTTTGTTGCACATCTACTCCGACTATTAGATACTTTAATCATGTCAGAACCCTCTTCTTTGCCGATGCCACCATGTGTGAGTAGCGAATAATATACATTGGCGTTCATGATTTATATAACGCCGTTTAATGCCATGGTATCATTGTCATCACATTTTCTTCCTATTGTACAGTGTCATACAGTCGTTCAGCATCCATACGCCCCATGCTCCTGTGTATGCAAAGAACCTCCTGTGTATACAAAGGATGAGCACAAGACGGCCCTATAGTAAAGAGCAATGCTCATTGGGCTGGCGTTTGTGTTGAGCTACCGCTAGCCGAGGCTGCATCCTCAGAACCAGGGCCCAGAGGTCTATACACCTGTACGCCCAATTCTTCGTTGATTTTGTCTTGCTTATCTCTCCACTTTCTTCCGCGATTACTGTATCTCTGGATGAGGGCGCGGTAGTTCTGCAGCCCTTTGTCCACCTCCTCTTGGTCCTCGCCAATGAGACCCTTTCGTCGTTCCTTGAGGGCGCTGTATAACCTCCAGCGTGACTCTTGTGGTATCTCCTGGATGTGATATTCCGCCTGCCAATTGTCTTCGCTGGTCAGATTGATAGGGCGATCGACGTAGCCTCCATTGACCTTGCTGCGGACGGTCAAAGTCCATCCCATCAAAGGGCCCTCTGTGGCTTCCGTGCTGTCGGCAGGTGTAGACAGGTCGAGATCCTCGTCAACAGACTCCTCATCAGATTCGTCCAGTGCATCTTCCTCTTCATCCACGTTCTCCTCATTCTCGTGCTCGGCGAATTTGCCATCCTTATCCTCGTCAAGCTGTTCGTCAACCTCGTCTTGGATGTTTTGCCATGCTGCTTGCACTTCCGGGTCATCTTTCCCAACACCGACGACGGTACGTGCAAAATGCTTCTGCGCGGCTTCTCCAGCTCCCTGAATCTCGTCTGCCTGCTCTTCGGTGACTGGTTCGACAAAGATGTACATGAATGGCGTCTTTACATTTCGCGCTTCGACATGTACTCGAAGTGACTGATCCTGTTAGCTGCGTTGCTTTTGCACGAATGAACTGCTTACTGTCTCTGGAAACTGCGCAATGGCCTTGCTCAGTACCTCATCTACCATTCCAATTGACAGCTTGAACTCCTGATCGCCCAAACTAGTGTCTTCCTGTCCATGAAGAACCCTGTCCATATCCGGGAGACTGAGATACTGAAATCCGAATATGCGCTCGATGTTGTGGTAGGCGATGAAAATGCCGTCCATACGACCCATACGGACCTGTAGCGAGTATTTGAGCATTGTTGCACGTGTCATATCGTAGAACTCGCGCTCGAAAGACTCCCATTCACCATGGGCAAAGCGTAGTTGATAGCCAGAGCCTGCCTCGTACTCCTTATGGTTCATGCGTATGGACACTACTGCTCGTGTTTTGAGATCGAACACTCCGGTCCCAGGGAGGCGAGGATCCTGCGCATCTAGTTGTGATCTCATGAGCACGTTGCCTTGCTTTGAGTAGTGGTAGCATCTGCTCGAATTATCTTCTGCGGGTGCCTTCTCCGGATTGGATCTTCGATACTGCTCAAATTCACGGCGGTCGGTTGTCAAGAGCTTCTCCAAGGAATGTCCAAGCCAGCTCATGATGTTCGGCGAATCGTACGACTTGTCTGCATCAATAGCATATATGCCGTCCTTGTATCGCAGGAACACGGCATCAGGTCCGACTGTTATTTTCGAAAATCTCTTTGAGGGTTCCGGAAAGCCGCGAGAGAGCATTCTGTGGTTAAGTTCACGAAAGTTGGATAGCAGGAAGTGGAAGTGCTGCAGTACGCTTGACATACTCGATGTAGAACCTGTAAACTTTGTGCCCAGTCTCTTGGTCAAATCCAAGAGATCCTGATCCTTTGATGATGTCTTGTATTCGCTCAGAGCCTCAAAGTCGAACTCGCTGACCGGCATGATCTTCTCGAGATATGGGTCGAAGTTATATATGCGTGAACGCGGGTCTTGTAGTCGATACACGCCGGGATTGAAGAGTACGCGGTCGAGGCCATACGACAGCATGGGTACAGGCGGCTTGTCGACGTCGATAGCTACGAAGTTGAGGTCTGCTGGCTCCATCACTTGAATCTCAAGCTGCTCCTCCCTCTTCTTCTTCTCTTTCTTGCTGGCACCTTTGAGGGCATCGCCGCCTAGCAGGGCTTCCTTGAGCGACTTTGGGGCATCTGAGTCGTCCTTTGGTGGTTTCTCGCTCTTTGCAGAGGCTTTGGTCGCTTTCCCAGATGAGTTCTTCTTCTCATGCGCTTTGGAGGCCTCCGAGACTCTCTTGGCCTTGACCTTGTTCACCAAGGGCTTTGGGTCTTCTTCAGCAGGGATCGGCTCCGATGAGGACTCTTCAGTCACTCCATTTTTGCTGGACGCGATCGCCGCCGCGCTTCTCGACTTCTTCTTTCGTTTGAGGAGTGGTGTGGTGGTACCGAATGAACGTGTTTGCAATGGCTGAAATTGTGCTTGCGCTGCACAAAACAGACAAATAGGACGACTATGCCATGACGAGGCCTGTAGGAGTTGGCGACGGAGCATCGAGAGGAGTCGGACGGTTAGGAACGAGTGCTGTGGCTGCTCGCGACTACAACCACGCTCGGTCGCGCTTGCACAGAAATTGTGTCGGCATTTTCGACCTCAAAACGCCGATCTGCAGCGA
This sequence comes from Setomelanomma holmii, assembly GCA_010015745.1. Lineage (NCBI taxonomy): Eukaryota > Fungi > Ascomycota > Dothideomycetes > Pleosporales > Phaeosphaeriaceae > Setomelanomma > Setomelanomma holmii. The sequence goes on from ML978213.1 coordinate 15,523, forward strand.
TCGACAGCTGACGTACGTGACGTACAAATGTCAACGCAAAACACCATCTCTGGCCCCTGTTGACGCCCGGAGCTACCGAGACCCACAGCCTGTTCCTGGCGTGGACAAAGTAGTAGCTCATTTTCTTGGTTTTCGATTCTGACAGCGACGGCAGTTTTCGTTGGGCATGCGCTGTTTGTGAAGCACGTGTTGCTGCCAGCAGGAGCTCCCAAGGTTGTTGTTGCGCCCGCCGAGCCGTCTGATACTGCGACGGACGGACGATAGCTGCGAAAGTCAACTGCACGCGCGGTCACGCCGTGGATAGCATGCCACGCACCCGTTAACGCACGCTTGTTCATGCCCATTCCCCGCCAGCCCCCGATACCCGGTCATTGACATATAACAAGCCCAAGTCGTATATCTAACACGCTATCAACGTCCGGCAGTCCTCCGAATACGACCGCAACCTGCATCGCCATTGGTGGAGCGGCACCACTGACCGCGACCTGGGTCCGACCTTCACTTTGTTCTGCGCATGTCTTTTTGACTGTCCAGGTGTTCATGTGCCCTCTCACGGCCAGCAACCTTTTCTGCGCTGCTGAGCTCGTGCTAGGCGGCGCACGCCAGCTTCGACGCACGGCATGTCCAAGGACAAACGACGAAGCATCTTCGGTCGTGGTGGTCTGACGGCCCTCACAGGCCTGCAGACCACCAAAGATGAATTCCAGCCATCGAATCTGCTCCGGAAGCGGCGGACCGCGTCCTTCATGTCCAATGTGTCCGAGGTGTCGCAGTATGGAGACAAGGAGTCCCTCGATGGCAGCACGATAGCAGAACCTTCGTCTTCTGGATCCTCTACACCTAGGCCGAACCTATCTCGAGGAAGCATGAAGCGCGCAAGCTCCGTCTTTGGATCTATTCGAGGTCATAGACTCCAGGACGACGACGAGCCACTGTCGGCAACCTCAACGCGCACCTCAACCGGCTTCGGGGAGTACTTGGGCGAAGATACGCGACATGGGCAGGTCCTACATTTTGGCGAAGTACAGACGAGCAGTTCCATGTTCCGGAAGAAGAAGGAATTTCTTGTACTCACTGAGAAACACCTGATTCGCTACAAGTCCCAGTCCAAGGCATCAGAAGCCTTTCCAACGTGCGTCTGCTCTGCTCAAGCTACACGCTTTACTGACAGCTTCTAGTATACCGTCGCCGTATACTCGAACACCGTCCTACCGCCACAGCCAGAATCCGTCCACAGGTTCGTCACACGAGCTCCAGTCCCTCGCCTCAGAAACATCAGGAGATCGCGATATGGGTACTCCGTTGCGACAGGTAGTTGCAGTGTACCACTTGGATGATGGCAGACCACACTTTGCTCTCGAGCTATATTGGTTGGACGACGAGTCGAACCACGCTTCGTGTATGACCTTACAGTTCGGCGACCCAGACGAAATGTTCGCGTGGCTGGCAAAGATACGGGATGCCGCTAATCGTACAAGGTTGGCTGATGCGAATCCGTTCTCAGCACACAATTCGCATCTGGCTGCCCGTGTGGTGGAAGCCGAGCGCGACTATGTTCCGCCACATTACGCCATCTACAAAGTTGTACTGCGACCACAGGGTAAAGCCACGTCACGTTCGTCCTCAGACGACCTAGCCAAGGTCTCCGCTTCCGTATGCTTTCTTGCCATTGGCGTTCACAAAGTCCATTTGCTACCCTTGTTCAAGCCACCGTCCCAGCGGACGTCCAGCCCCTCCTTGCACGCGTCCAGTACTGCATCTTCACATGGTATTCTTACTTTGAGTGAAGTGTGCGTCAGCGAGGCCGACGACACATTCATCTTGACCTTCAGGTAAGTAGGCTCCCACTGTATGCCGACCTTGCTAACATCAAATAGGAAGCCGTTGGAACGCCCAAAGACGTTGCAATTAGCCTCGCTCGCCTCGCACGACATCGCTCTCCGATTACGGTACATGGAAGAAGGCATGCGACCTGAATGGGAATCGAGACCATATCAGTGGATAGTCCCGGAACAGCTGAGAAATGACATGCTTCGACAAGCTAGTCCACACCCGATTGACCGAGATTCTCTCGATCGGACTTTGATCGGGTACTGTGTTGCATACGACGTACAACCAGAAAACATAAGCTATCAGATCACTTATCCTTCCGACGACAGTCCGCGATTCGAACTGCTCCCACCTTCGGGAGCACGCAGAACGCAATACACAAAGTATGAGTTGCTAGCAATTATGCGATCGCTACGATACAACGAAAATTTTGCAGGGATATCGTTCAAAGGCGTGCATCTAGATGTTTTGAACGGTCTCAAAGATCCCAACGGCGCCGAGCACCTCTGCCTCAAGACCAAGCGAGGCACTTTTGCACGACTTGATGTAGAGGAACTGGAGCGATCATGTCTGCTGGTGCAGGAGATTCGCGCCTTGGCACTCACAAACCGCAAGCTGAGGAGGCTAGACTTCAGCTCATGTATTACAAGAAGGCCAAAGGATCACTCTGAGTCTAGTAGTGGCAGGGACATGGGCTGCGGCATCGTCGAGGCTCTCTTTCCGCTGTGCAAATATCAGACTACGAACGTCGACTGGATTGCCCTGAACAACATTCCACTGGGCGACACCGACCTGGACTATTTGGTTGCAGCAGCTGTCGAACGGGATTGTCATCTCCGATCGCTCGAGCTAAGTGGCTGCGGCTTGACAGACCGTGCGCTGTCTTTGATTCTGGACGCACTACGCGCTCAAGAAAACACCATGGAGGCCCTGGATTTATCCTCAAATACGTTCCGCATCTCGCCAACTATTTTTGATTCACAAATTGGCGTGTTTGGTTACCTTACCAAGCTCAACCTTTCTCACGTTGCTATCTCATCCGGTTCCGAGCCGCTGATTACTGTTGAAACATTTCAAGGGTGGAGACTGCAAGAGCTGATTCTGAGTGGAACCTCACTTAACTCGACTATGGTTGATGCAATTGCCAGGTGAGTGGATTGTTCAGATTCGGCATTCGTACTTTGACTGACTGCGCGCAGCTATCTCGTCAATTACAAACAATCGAAAGGTTTGCGTGAGCTTCGTCTAGACCATTGTTACCTCACTGGGAAGGATGTCGCTTACTTGCTTCATTCGATGACTGAGACACCAGGCAAGGCTCGAGAGCTTCATCTTGACGTCAGCGAGAACTATATCGAGCAAGATCTGAAGAAACTGACGAAGGCTATCGCTGCCGGGTATGCTCCGTCCAGTCTTGCAATACGTCTAATCGAATTCGAAGATGAAGCGGACTTCCGCAAAATGGTTCTCGCATTGGCCGCGAACAATACCATCCGGCAACTTGACATATCTCGTGCTTCCCTGCCCAGCGACGCATCAGAAGAGACGTGTTTGGCCATGGAGAAGATGTTTGCTGACAACACCACTCTCGAATGGCTGGACATGTCTGGAGAGGATTCTCGATTAGAGACGACCAAACTTGGCGTCGGTGTGAATAGGGCATTGCGAGGGCTGCAACGCAATCGTACTCTAAGAGTCATGTATATCAAGTACCAAAAGCTTGGTTTACAAGGCGCCAGTACCCTCTCGGACGTCCTCAAAGTCAACACAGGCCTGCAGTATCTGCACTGTGAGAACAACGGCATCGCATTGACTGGCTTCACCGACCTCGTCAATGCGCTACATCGTAACACAACACTTCTCTACCTTTCGTCAATGGAGGAGAGCCGGCAGATGGCGTTGAAACAAACCGAGGACCAAGTCAAACAGATGCGTGATGATGTTTCGATCAACACCCAATCCAAAGGCAACTCTGTACGGAGCAGAATTGCCAGCAAAGTTGCGGGCAAAACACCCAGTGACAAAGCTCATTCGTCAGGCTTGTCAGATCAGGATATCAAGGCTGCTCTGGGTCTTGTGGATGAGAGCTGGACGCGACAAGAGTACCGCCTGCAGCAATATCTACAGCGTAACTACAACATTGCAAACGGCATTCCAACCACACTGGATGTCGATGAGGAAGATTTCGAACGACCCGATACTGCGACAAGCTTGGGCAGGATCATAGAGAGGGTCAAGATTGAGAGTACACCGACAACAGAGAAGGAGCTCCAGCTGGGAGTAGCCACACCAGATTCAGAGTATGACGACGCCACGCCACTCGAGAAGGAACTAGAGATGTCCTTTGCACACAACCGGCGAGCCTTCGCGTCAACGACCTGAACGCCACGCCCTCTATTTCGACGCACACACAATATTCCACGCCTGCTGGTTTGCATATTGCGTACTGTCTACGACCAACATCACCATGTCTCGATCCGTATGACATTTCACATTTCCGAATTCTTCGCATGTACTATATTTGTCTTTTTGCATATGCGCAACGTCTCCTGGTTATACGGCGTTTCAATCTAAAAGGAACAATTGGTCCCCGTTTTGGGCGATACACATGGGGTACACACTGGGAAGTCATGCTTCCGTTTTGCATCGGCTGGACATTTGGGATCTTCTGCCAGTTCGATGATACCACATAGAAGGAGCTTGGATGTGCTTCCAAGGCTTGAATATAACAGAGCCGGAATAGTTGATATCAGCGAGTCCTACGGGAGAGCGTATCTGCTTATGAGTGACTAGCATTCTGGGTGGAGATCAGTCAATAAGCACGTGAAGCATGACGTCGTCTGACAATGCTTGATAATGCACAAGCTCTTCAGGCTTCAACAATCAACCCACTTATGGAGAAACGAGGAATTGATCTACTCAAGTCTGACATCCCAACCATTAATTTTGGTAGTTGACGTTTGCTTCCTTGCTATTCGTCGGCCAGATAACGGAGACATCGTCCGGCTCTAGGCACGAGCGGCGCGGCAGCCACCCGCACAACGACGCTCTTCAAGCCTCGTCGATCTATCGAACCATGTGCCGCGTCAGGCTGGGCTGCTTTTTTCCAAGCTCTACGCCGCTCAAAAGCAATTGGAGGTTTTCTTCAAGAACGGACGCTCTGATGATGACTGGGTTGATCCGCGAGCAAAACTTGTCAATGCACTAAGCTAAGGATCAGAAACCTTGCTGGGAGGCTGTGCAACCACAAGGCCTCCCGCCACTACCTGCACGTTTCAACGTCGATTGATACCTAATGGATGTTTCCGCTAGCTTTGATTATCGATGCACGCGTCTTCAGGCGGACGTCGCGATGGCTTCCTTATCCCCACACCATTCGCGTCGACCTTGCACTGGCTTTCTGCTTCATTGAACTCTCCATCGCGACGCTCAAATGCGATAAAATCTCCAAGGCGCAAGCATGGCGCAAGGACGCAACTACGACTTTGTCAAGTCAAGTCCGACTGAGGAAAGTCTACCGCCGTACTCTTCTACATGGGTCGGCGAGGTTCCAGAAGAGAAAGTCGGAAGGAAGTTTAGCTGGGCATCACGAACTCTTAGTTGGCCCTCGCAACATGGCTGGAAAGAGAAATGCCGGACGGTGACAAGAAGAGCGAAATCTGCAATCATTACAGCCTGGATATTTGCACGCGATCGAGCCTGGCCCATAGCGACGAAGACGCGCATCTCGTGGAAACAAGCGACTGCATTCATTCTCGTTGTCGTCTTCGCCATCTTGCCTATGGTTTTTCTCGGCTACTTTACTCCGATGCAAGAATCTTCGTGGGGATACCGCCCGTTCTATGGTATATTCGAGGCAAAGGTCATGGGCTGCGGAGACAGCTTCGGGACGCCGGAAAACTCGACAATCAAGGGCATCGCATCGTTGTTCGTGCTTGACCAGACGTTTGGCCGCTTCACGTTCGGTCAAGTCAAGACTTTGGACGTAGCATGGGACGTGCTCGTGGGACGCGGAGCCCAGTTACTGGCTTGGTGGATCGGGTATAATGTTTTCTCGGACTCCCTTCTTCGGATCATCGAACGACATGCAGCGTCGTTCCAGATCTTCCAAAGAATTGCGCTAGAAGGACCAAGCCTTCTATCTTTATGGACGCTTGTCAAAGAATTGTGGTGTACAAGGAGCAAGCGCACCAGATTTCTATTCTTCTATATCTGGGTATCGACGCTGTACATCATATGCATACCTATGTGGCTTGGTGCTATGACTGGTTACGACTCTACCAGTATCGCATGGGTCAGTCTGGACGAGAGTAACAACATTGTGCCTTCCGCAGCGCTGGAGCGAACAGTCTACGTCAGTGGCACGTGGGACACCCCCTTCAAGGAGCCAGTCTGCGTAAACTACAGCCTCTCCTATCCGATTTTATCTTCGCGATATATGCGCAATAGTGATTGCGATTGCAAGCTGCCAAACGGGACCCTATTATCCGCAGAGACACGTCGCAGAACGTCTTATAGCACGTATACAGAAACCAGGCCGGTGTGTCGATTCGATTTCCCAGGCAATAATCAGACCTTCAACGAGGCGCGATATGATTACAGCCTGAAGGACAAGATGCACCCATGCGGATCTAGCTTGAACGTCACCATAAACGGAAAGGACTACGATGCTCTGGCTCTAAATGCCACCGATGGATGGTGCCACGACTCCACGCCTTACGACTATCTGTATCTCTTCGACAAGACGCGATGCCTGCCCGATACAGCTAATCCGTCGTACCAATGGGGTTTTTCGACCATGCTTTCTGGACTGTTCGTATTCTTCCATTTTGGCTGGGCGTTCACAATGTACGTCGTCTGGCAAGATGCCCAATTCAACTCAAGCCTAGTGAAGAGCGGGTACGAAATGACGCCGCTACGAGCTGCATTTGCCATGGCTAAAGCTGCGAAACGAAGAACCGGCATGGGCGAAAAGCAACTCGTGATGGCGAACACAAAAGAGATGCAGCAAGAGCTGTATGGGACAAGGAAGACCAAGGGCACCAGCGTCGACTATAGGATCTTCGCGGATGGCGATGAGGAGGATGTCGAAGAGCCGAACACCCTGGTCAGACGGACGCAAAGGGGGAAACAGGAGGGGGGTTTCTCGGAAGTCTCACTGAGCTCGGAATCATCTTCTACGTTAGGTGCCAGATGATTGTCTGGCCTAGAAATCGAAATGGAACTCCAGCCTGAACACTGCCAACGAACCGTGCAAATTTATAAGCACGGTGATGCTATATAAAATCCCTCGTACAAAACAGCATGCTTTCCAACCATACTCGAGCATCGCAACAAATTGCTCATGCTAATGAAGCTACTCGCAATCTACTATATATAGTCCTACATCGCACCCTCTATGGGCGCACGTTCTATACCCCGCATTGTGCATTGCGATTGCCACCCTTCGCCTCTTCGCCACACTTGCTGGACAACACTTGCATAGGAAGTCAGCAACTCATTAACATCGTTGCATGTTTACGATCAGCCGCCACGCTTCAAAAACTAATTCTGGTGCCATATCACCAGCTCAAGGCGATTTAAGCTTCGCCGGTCGGACATGGCGCCTCATCCGCCGCTACCTAAATTTGAGGAAGCAGCTCGTTGATCGCTACTGCTCCAGCAGGGATCTATATCGAATAGAGCTCCGCTTGGCTTCGATCACCTAAAGCAGGCATGTCGTGTCTTGAGATACGCGCAACCATTCGACCGGCAAATGAGAAACATGCGGGGCGCAACGGCATGCATAATGCACATGCATGCTTGCCGTGTCGATAGAGATGCGACTTCGACATCTTATCTAGACTGCCCCTCCACAGCACGCCTTGTCTTGCATGGAGCAAGAATCTCGTCTCAGGCCATCATGGAAAGTGAAAAGACGACTCAATTCGAGCCTGTGGAGATTTTGCCAGCCAGCGAGGACAATGGCAGGCTCATTGAAAAGAGAGGAACCGAGCGCGATCAGCACGACATGCTGCGTATGGGGAAACTTCAAGAATTTAGGCGGAACTTTCGATTTGTGACTATTTTCGGCTTTACCATGGTGTTGATGGCAACATGGGAGGCTCAATTGGTACCCGCCAACGACTACAAGGATATGCATGGAAGCTGATACCTGAACAGAGCGCCAACATCTTTGGTCTCATCAACGGCGGGACTGCAGGTTTGATTTGGGTGTACGTCGGGACCTTCTTCGGATTTCTTGCAGCCATCATCTCCATGGCTGAAATGGCGTCCATGTAAGCTGCTCCGGACCATGTATCTGAGTGTACCTAACAGACTTCAAGGGCACCAACAACCGGCGGACAGTATCACTGGGTCAGCGAATTTGCTCCACCATCAGCCCAGAAGTTTCTCTCGTATACAGTCGGATGGCTATGCGTTCTGGGATGGCAAGTTGGTAACACTGCGATTGCTTTTTTGAGCGCTCAACAGATCTCGGGCCTCATCATTCTGAACAATCCCGACTATGTCCCAAAACGTTGGCATTTGACTTTGATGGTCATCGCCATAGTCACTTTCTGTCAGCTTTTCAATACTTTCTTTGCGCACAAACTGCCGCTAGTCGAAGGGATCGTTCTAGTCCTGCATCTGGGGGGTTTCTTCGCCATCCTGATTCCCTTGTGGGTACTCGGTGAAAGGAGTGACGCCAAGGAGGTTTTCACCACCTTCACTGACGGTGGAGGCTGTAAGTCCACCTCTCCCCTCCAAGTAGTGTATGAGCTAATTTATTTCCAAGGGGGCAGCACAGGTCTATCTTGCCTGATCGGCATGCTCTCACCAATCTTCTCCTTCATCGGCCCTGACTCCGCAACACACATGTCCGAGGAGCTGCGCGACGCATCAAAAACGCTTCCACGAGCCATGATTGCCACAGCCATCGTCAATGGAGCGCTGGGTTTTGTCATGCTCTGCACGTTCTGCATGTTTGTCGGGAACGTGGCGGACATCCTTACCACCCCAACCGGGCAGCCATATATCCAGGTCTTTTACAACGTCACGCAAAGCAAAGCCGGCACCAGCGTAATGAGCTCGATTCTGATTGTCATGGCCATCTTCGGATGCGTCACAAATGTAGCCACGAGTTCACGACAGGTTTGGGCGTTCGCGAGAGATAAAGGGCTGCCGTTCTCCGAGTGGCTCGCCTATGTATGTGCCAATCAATCAGTTCGTTCGGCACATGGAAGCTGATTGCGCGACAGGTCCGCCCAGGATGGGACATCCCTCTCAACTCGGTCATGATCTCCTACATGATCGCCGTACTCCTCTCGCTCATAAACATTGGCTCCACGGTCGCTTTCAATATCATCACATCCCTCGGCACCGGCGCTCTACTTTCGTCATATATCATGTCCGTCTCATGCGTCACCTTGAAACGCATCCGTGGCGAACCGTTGCTTGCATCTAGCTTCTCGCTCGGCCGGCTTGGCCTGCCGTTGAATGTGTTCAGCGTGCTTTTCCTAACATTGGCCTTCATCATGACATTCTTCCCACAATCGTCGCGTGCAGAGCCTGTTGCCATGAATTGGAATATTCTCGTGTTCGGAGTCGTGGTGGTGTTTTCGGGCGTGTATTTTGTGGTTAGAGGGAGGTTTGCTTATAAGGGCCCGGTGGCGTCTGTCAAGAAAGATTAGTGAGATGTAATTTACCCGAGCGTAGACTCATGTACAGCCTCAAAGACCTTTGTCAATGGTAGTCAAGCGTAGTGAAATGTTCTGGGGATATCCAGGCTTCTCTAAGATAGGAAAGCTGAAACTGAACGCCTGCCAAGGTCGATCCGAGCGGGCGCCATCATTTGCGGCACCTGTGGAAGGTCAAGACTCCCAGTTGAATGCAACCTTGCCGGAGATCCGCCAGAATTTGAAGGTGGTGTCGTCTGCAACCACGGATTCTACGGTCGCGGTGTGTGTGTTGGGTGGGTCTCCTAACGTATGAGAAAAATGGCGGTGATTTGGTGAAGATGGACAATGACGTCTCGAGAGCCCAGTCCCCTCATAGCATGTGACAAAGCTCAAAGTGTAATGGCAAAAACCATCAGTGTGCATTCTAATTGTATTAGGGCGTGGTGCTTAAGACAGTCATGAGTTGGGCAAGCTGAGAGGACTGTTGGGAGGGGCAAGAATATGTGGAGAAACGGTGAGATACCGTGGTTGCATTATACTAGTAGGAAGGGTAGGTATAAAAACTAGGCTTGAGGATGTGGAGCCTGTGATCGATGTCAGTCTCGTCTCCCAAGCCATCAAAGCAAAACTCACCACCACCTCGACCTTGATATCTAGCTTCTTCGCAAACTCCATCTGCCGTTTCTGCGTGCCTTCGGACCACTTTGACTCCCACTCATTCCCAGTCATATGCCCATCACCGCCCTGACGCGATGGATTACCACCACCTTCGTAATCCTGCAGACTATCCCCACCCTGTGGGTCTTGTGTCTTGTCCATCTCCACCGGCCTCTCATCTTTGCCGTCAACCATCCAGTCCAGTCTGCCGCCTGTCAGCCCATGCAGTTTATCGCCTACTCTGGTGCCGCGCTTTGCTAGCGCCTCACCCTCGTTGAAGCGCTGCAGTAGCATGTATACTGCGAGACCCCAGAGGAAGAAGCACGTAGCTGCGCAGCTGGCGATGAACAGAGTGGGGACGAGGAAGAAGAGCGCGATGCCGACCACGAAGAAGGTGTATATGAAGGCGGATGTAATGGCAAACAAGAACCCTGTTGCCAAGGAGATGAGGAACGTAGAGGTAGCGAAGACCAGGAATGCGAGGAGTGGGAAGCCGGTAAGGGCAGTTTGAAATAGAATGAACGTCTGCGAAGAGGTCAACTCACTTCTCTGCTTCTGAGTCTTCGTCAGGGCTTACGGCGAGTTTCGGATTGCGGTTTGCAAAGGCGCGGAGATCTTTCAGCTTCTCCTCGCGCTGGGCGGGCGGGAGGAGTCTATTCGTGGTCGATTGGAGCTGGGTGCCAACGTTGCCCGCTGCGCGTTGCGCATGAGTCATGAGGGCGGACATGGTGGTTTTGGTGTAGTGCAATTTGAGTGAGGTGGTTGAGATGTGGAGGACGGAAATGGTCAACTGGAATTGAGGCTAAGTAATGCGAGATTATACTTGGGAACAACGGCGCATCGTAACCGCATGTTTGCAATAGTTTCTGAACACCCGCACCGACGCGGTAATCGCGTCGACGTCATTCGGGACGCGCTTCCGTGACCCTTCAAACCCCTGTCAACTGGCGGCCCTAAGCGAGCCTTACCGCCTGATTCTGCCAATTCGAGGTCGGAAAAAAGTTGAAACACGATGCCACGCACCACGAAAGCACAACGTCGTCACAACATGTCGGAAAAGAAGAGAAAGAGACACGAAGACGGAGCCGAGCGGCCGAAGAAGAAGGTCGTGATTGCGCAGGAGGGCGCTGTGAAGGTCGAAATGCTGCAGAATAAGGAAGTGCTAGGCCCATTGCTCGGTATGTGCATTCGTACACTTTGCAATCACAAAGAAGCTAACGGTAGCTCAGCTGCCACGCCTGGCCTCATATTTCCTCCAAGCATATTCTTCAGCCCATATAAGCGCACCAAGATCCTTCCAGAAGGCGCGACCCATACGCTACTGCTTCAATCATCAGAACACCCCCGTCTGGACTACACCGCGGAGGAAGAGCGAGATGGAAGCTCAGAGAGCCAGCTCAAGGACTACATCGGTGTATTCGATCCTGCAACGAAAAAGTTGCAATTAGTGCCGGTGAAGAGAGTCACAGTTCGCAGCACGTTACGGAGTGAAACAGAGGAGATGCGGGAAGAGCAGGAGAAGCTGGAAGCGCGACAAGCTACCATGATGGCCAAGAGGCACGCGCTTGCTGCCGAGTTCGGGTCGAAGAAGTCAAGAAAGGCGATTGAAGATATGACGTTGAACGCTATCCGAAGCGGTAACCCGACCGATCCTGCGTCGACCAGGAACGAAGGCGTGGCCGAGAACATCTTGAACAACATGACCACTGCAACCGGCACAATGCCAACGAAAGAAGACCTCGCAGCCGCCGTGGACAAATCCAAGCCTCGACCAACGCCGAACATGGCTGCGGAGTACCCGACCGACGTTTATCCAATCGAGACGGTTGTTGGCAGCGAGCTCATGACCATGATCGAGATCAAGTACTGGGTCGATGCCTCTGAGGCTGGACAGGGTGTCAGCGTGACCAGCAAATACGTCGCGAAGCGTATCACAAGGCTTTCACGAAACAAGCAGATCCAGAAACTCAAGGTGCTACAATTCATATATCTCTGCATCAACTTTGCCGCAGCATTGTCGGGGCCTACAGGAAGACCAAAGAAGATTCCGCCAAAGGGCAAGCTTGAAGATATGATGGGTGATGATGCACCAGCAGGCTGTGTCATGGCGATCAGGCGAAAGTTTGCTGCTGAGGGGTAAGTCATGTCTGTGAAGATAAGCATCTCAAGTTGACTTGTATAGCTCGTTCGAGATGCCTCGATGGAACATCGACAATCTCATGACACACATCGCAGCTGCATCGCTCATAGTGGACGACTTCGAAGTGGACGTCAACGACTTGCGCGATGACCTGAAGCTTGAGAATAAGGAGTAAGGGGTTTCAGATGGTTATCAAGAATAGATAGCTAACATCGTGATAGGATCAAAGCGTACTTTCAAGAGTTAGGCTGCAGAGTCAACAATCCGACAGCGACTGAACAAGCAAAATGGAAGTTGACAAAAGCCGAAGCGGTCAACCACAATATCGCGAAATTGAAGCTCCCATTACAATTTCCCAAGGTCGGTGGACCACGCAAGGGGAGGAGATAGATACCCAATCTCGAAGCAGCATAAACAGCAGCGATCGTCAAAGCAGAGAGCCATGTTCATCTTCATCGACCACTCCCATCCAATTCTTCATCTCAAGGTTCCAGTCTCCTCATGATGCGTGTTTGGGCGCAAAAGCTTAGCCTCGCCACCAAGCCCCGACCGCATCGACACCCACTACTCCACAGCACCAGTCCAAGTTAACGTAGCAATTCCACAGGTCTCAAACCCAAATTTGCATACCACGATTCATGGACGCCATAGCTAGCTGCATCATCGACTTTCCAAAATGTCAATGTCGGAATGGACCCTCATCATGACATCACGACCTCACCACCTTTGTGACGCACTCCATACGCGGCATACGCCATGACTGTACGCAGATGAGATCGATAGCAATATATAACCACTAACCTGATCCTCTCCATTACAAGCACCATCTTATCCATCACAAAAATCAACCACATGACCAAATCACTCAACCCCCTTGCTGAGCAATTGACACCCACATCCGCACAACAAACAAGCGCACAAGCTTCAAACACAGCAAGTATGACGGACAACACCACCGGTGCAGCGGATAGGCTAGGCGCAAACAAGGGCACAAACGCCATTCCCCAGGGTGTACGTTCACCCATCCTCCACCAATACTCGACTCTCCACCCATGTCTACACATCTCATTAAAATCACCCCCTAATGTACCCACAGAATCCCTCAATCCTCTCCTCGGCAGGCGCAATCGGCAAACAATTCAACCCCGACGGCGCACTAGGTCAAATACCCCAGGCCGTAGGCGGTCCCTTCAGCAAGGACGGCGCCATTGGAAGCCAGTTTGATGCGAGTAAGGATGGTATTGCGGGGCATGTAGAGCGTGCGGTAGATGGGCCGTCGAACCCGGCTGGGAGTGGGAAGAAGGCTTGAGCGTACTCGGCCCGGACGGAGTCGTTTTGGGAGAAACCACTCATGATTGTGGTAGCAGTATCATTGTACTATAGCCAAGAGGCAAATCACGAACTTCGTACTTGTGCTTTCTGTGCAATGATCACATAGATTCTTGATGTTTAATAGTTGTTGTGGGAAGAGCTTTTTCAGGCTAAGTTTTATCCAAGCATTTCGATCTCATTGAAGACCTGAAGAGGTTTACCCGTGGAGCATCAAACATGTCTGTTCAACCCAGCACTTTTACACACAATTACGCTCGTTCCAGAACCGGACAGACACCAACCAATGACGTGCTGAAGATTATGTAAGGCATCCCACCCGCCGATTCCCCAAATGCCACCTTTGCCCCAATTTCCTGACTTCTCCAGGTAGCAACTGCTGATCCTCGCCCAACACAAGCTACAAAACACAGCACCACGCTCATTCACAGCTTTAGTCAATCATGGATGTCTTTTGGACACTTCCGCCGGTTACGAGGTAAGCTCGCAAACGCCGATACTCCCTCGCATCCACCCGCATGCTTTCCTCCACCCATCCACAGCAGAGCTTGGCAGCTCTTGCCTACTTCGAACCACATCTGACAGCTCTCCCGCAGGACAATCACCGCCCTCGCAGTCGTGGTATCAGCTGCAGGCTACGGCGGCATCATCAGCCTCAGTCAATATGTATTCTACAGCCCATACGTTTTCACGACGAAGATCTGGCCACAGCTCTGGCGCATTGGCACGGCATTTCTTATAACCAAACCGAAGTTTGCGATCCTACTTGATCCATACTTCTTGTATCAGTATGGCAGCGCCATTGAGCGCGAGTCGGCGAGGTTCGCGCAGCCGGGCGATTTCTTCACGTATACTGCGTTTGTTGCGTCGGTGATAGTCGTGAGTACCCAGGTCACCTTTCTGTCCAGTTTCGTTCTTGTTTGCACATGTTGCAATTGTTCTGCACACGACGCATCGACTCACGTCTGCGTACGCCGATACCTCGAAATATCTGCCCGCCCAGCCTGCAACTCTAGCTGAAGCGGTTCCTGGAATCGAGGGAGAGTACCCTTGCACATCACGCAGTTCCGTCATTCGCATAATCCAAAAAGGGACTTGCGCGGTGTTGTGAGCATGGTGGGATCGTCATTATAGGTAGCTTTTGTGGACTAGCAATTCCACTGGGCGGTTATGGCTCCCTACATACCAATCCATTGCTAAGAGCTTCGTCACGATCATGGCAGAGAACGGTTGCTGACAGGACCAAGGCACTTGCAGGATACGGGCTGAATACCTACACGTTCCTTCCCGCGCTTTCGCTCGCGTACGCATACACCTTCGCCCAAGACAACCCGACGCGTCAGGTCAGCTTCTTCATCGTCAACTTCGATTCCAAATACCTTCCCTTCGCCCTGCTCTTCATGACCTTTATCATCGACGGTCCTGAATCCGCATTCGCACAACTCACTGGTCTTGTCGCTGCTCATCTGTACGACTTCTTAACAAGGATATGGCCGACGTTCGGTGGTGGAAGGAATTATATTTTCACCCCCCAGATTGTCAAACAGTGGTTTGGTGCTGGGCCGGGCACGGTGCAGAACAGAGGGTATGGTTACGCGGTACAAGGACGAGGTAGGGCAACTGGGACAGGTGCTGGAGCGCCTGATGCGGCGGCTTCGGGGAGGAGCACTGGTGTGAGTAACACGTGGGGTAGCGTTGGACCTGGTCGTAGGTTGGGTGGTGAATAGCACAGCTTGGCGTAGTTCTCTGCCTTCACTTAGACACACTCAGATTTGTTAGGGATTTACCCTAAAATACGAGTATGTGAGAAAACAATCAAAATATCTGTCACTCGAGCATCTACAGGTCATACTCAAGCGTCTAGGAACCTGACTCAAACATTCACAGGCTACATTCGGGTATGTTTAGACCTCACACAAGCATCTACAGACTATACTCCAGCATTTTCAGACCTCACTCGAGCATTCTTAAGTTACACTCGCTAAAAGCATGCCACATCCGTCGAAGGGCGATTATAGTATAATTTGAGTAAACAGCATCCTGCATATCTTCACGACCTTTGTCGACACCAAAGACAGGGTCCATAAGCCCTCGAAGGCTTCCAAGACAGAAGGATTGTCGTTACAGCACCCGTCGAATGATTCAGGCCTCACCTTGCCCCGAAAATAAAGACTACGTGAAGTCGGTCACGAGTCTTGGGATTCGCGGGTGAGGTCAAGAATTCTCGACCAAACGCTCTGAGACAGTCGAGTGCATTTGAGAACAATTCGTGCAGGCATACTACTTTTGTTGCCCGCGGAAGTCACTCCACGCAAACGCCAACATCCTTGCACATCGTCCGTGCTTCCATGCTGCACTTTGACATCACCTCATCGACTTCTTGAATTTCATGATTGCATTTCTTGACATTGAAGTTTTCAGGCGACAACGATGATTCGAAAACATGGAACGTTAGAGAACGACGACGAGACGAATCAGGCGGCGTGGGAGGCAGCGAAGGGTGCAGCTTGGGGAGGGACGAAGGTAAGACATAATTGCGCTCAATTCAAGGTGGCGGAACTCTTTTTTTTTTGATATTCCGGTCTTTTTGTCGAGTCTATTGGCTCCGTTGCAATATCATAAAGGACATCATGTCTCGATACTTTTCCTATCCTTACGTCATGCATGGTTATATTCGCAATGAGAATATACACCTCCATCTTCGATATCTTAAACCCGACAATATTGCACTCTCTCGCATCTTTGTCTTTCATAGGTTCTACCAAACGATGAAAAACAATTACTGACTTTCTATAGTGGGGCGCTGCATTCGCTATCTTTGGTGGCGTCGCATACGCGGTATCACCGCTCTA
The DNA here is from genome assembly GCA_010015745.1 of Setomelanomma holmii. Classification (NCBI taxonomy): domain Eukaryota; kingdom Fungi; phylum Ascomycota; class Dothideomycetes; order Pleosporales; family Phaeosphaeriaceae; genus Setomelanomma; species Setomelanomma holmii. Next base: position 31,992 of record ML978213.1, read on the forward strand.
TCGAGGCCTTACAGTGCAGTTCAAAACGTAAGTCATCGCTCTGTCTCTCAATCACCCGACACCATCCCTCAAAAGCTTAGCATTAACTCTTGTCAGGTACATTCAAATGTCCGGCATGATCGTTGGCGGCTATCTCGAAGCGGAGCGACGCATGTATCTTTATCAATACAACATCCGCCATCAAAGGAGAATAGCACGTGATACCGAAATTTGGCGGAGGTATGAGGAGGACTATGAAGAGCGAGGGACGCCGGGGGTAGGTGCAGAGAGCAACGTGCATCGAAAAGGGCCAGGTGCATGATTGACGCAGGGTCAAGGTGGTTTGGGCATTTCGGTTTAGGTGGGCTTGATGCTTGGGACGGGTAGAGGATAGAGGACAGACTTTTAGATGGGGCACTTTTGTACAATACATCACGGCTTCGATGAGTAAATCAATTTCTCTCTCACCAATCCACAAAAAATACTCTATATTCCAAGATTTCCAAGTGCACGCTGCCCGGTATCCTCTCGATCCGACTTCACCACTGATACTCATACTGTTACTCACCCATGTTCTCTCAGTACTCATCGATCTCGGACACGGGGAATCCGAATATATAAGTCCTACTCATCCACGTCGCCCTCCCTGTTCCTTTCCACTACACTCCGCGTATCTTCCACCCGGATTCCAGATTTAGATCGTAACATCCTCCTCCAAGAAGCCAACCCTACTGAACATGCCTCCCAAAAAGTCGAAGGCAACCAACGGCGACGGTGAAGAGGCCGGTGGTGTAAGTCTCCAACCCTCGGACCCATCTAGGACCACCTAACAGACCAAAGGCATTTCGCTGGACTCTCGAGAACGAGCGCAAGGTACCCATACCCGCCTACCACTAATCCTCCTTTACACTAACCGATATACCCAGCTCCTCATCCTAACCAAAGGCCGCTACCTCACAAGCGAAGACTACGAGCGCCTCCTCACCGTCTTTCCCGGTCCGTCCCTCCCCAGAACAACCCTTGAATTCATACCGCCTTCGCTTTCACATTCTATTCCTCTTTCTCATACCACACCCTCTTCCTCCCCGATCACGCATTTCCTTCCCCCGGTACGGACGAACTGACGTCGAATACAGGCACGAATCTCAACGGCGTTAAAATCAAGTGCTCGCGATTCCGGGTCGAGCAGCGCAACATGTATGAGGAGCTTGGTTGGACTTTGCCTGAGGGCGGCGCAGGGCATTCGGGTACTAAGCGCAAGAAGATGGGTGTGTCTAAGGGAGATGATGGGGATGAGGAGAAGGGGGGTCCGACGAAGAAGCCGCGCGCTAAGAAGGCTGGTGGCAAGAAAGACGGGAAGAAGGCCAGTGGGGAGGAGGAAGAGGTGGCTGAGAATGAATTGGGTGGAAGTGTCAAGCAGGAGTAGGTTGATGGTGAGGTTTGAGGATTTGGGTGAACGGGTAGCCTAGAGTCATCCAGGACATTTTGGGCCCGTCACGGTTGGCTTGGGATGCAACCATCAAATGCATGTATCAGGGTTATCTACCCTAACGTGGCAATTTGTAATGCCTCTCCAACGCCTTGGTCCCGTGGCCATGTTGGCTCTTGGCTCTTGATGTACGCCATGCAATGCTTCCCGTTTCCTCGTTTGTCTTTCTCTGCTGGCTATCGTGTCTAGATCGCCTACTTGTCTCCCTTCTTCTTTCGTAGAGTCTGACCCGCACCTTCGAAGTGTTTTGACTCTTTCTGCTCGCCTTCCTCCTCTTTGCCCTTCAACGGCTTGATCTCGTATCCAAAGAACAACTTTCCGGGTAGCAGCCTGAGTGGTTGTGGGCCATTGGTGCGCCGAATTGTCGGTGGCGGGTTTGTGGACTGTCCAGCAACTGGCGTTGACGCCTGTGGAGTGGGTGCCTTACTACCCTTCTTTGCCAACTTGTGGCCAGTGGTGAGGAAGTTAGAAGACGTCGCTTTCGCACCAGCCGCGGCTGTCGTTGAAGAAGGTGCAATCGCAGCGTAGTTGATCGCTTGTGCCATGCTGCCGTGCGAGTGTAGCGTTCCGCCCTTGCCCGCCATAACGCCCTTCCCACTTCGTGATGTGCTAGTCCCGCTCGTCTTTTGTGGTTCTTGGTATCCTACTGGCGGTGCGAAGTCTACTGACAAATCGGTCTCGAGCGTGCAGATGGCTTTGCTAGCGTGTTCTGGCTTCGTCTCCAGGACCGCTATGCTGTATACATTGTCGTTGTACGCGAATGTGAAGATGTCGCCCTTAGTGAGACATGAGAAGTTCCGGAAAGCGTTCTCAAGCACGGCTTTAGGGTCTGAAATATCGAGGAAGGAGGGGTCTTGTGGTTGTAGCTTGATGAATGTGCCCAGTGGTAGATCGGTCGACTTGACTTGTAAGAGGTCGCCAGGTTCTAGTAGCAGTGTTTCCATGAGCTGGCAACAGGTCAGTAGATAGATTGGTCATTCGCGACAAACTAAAGTACATGTGACGTACCCAGTATGGCAGATAGATCTTGCCCTCCTCTGCAATGAACTCCAGCACACCAGCATGTGTCTTCCTTCCATCCTGCTTGCCATTTATGAGCTCGAAGAGCATGGGATATGTTATGTGCAGGCGGGTGAGCTTGTCGAGAGCGCTGGGAGGGAGGAACACTTTGCCGCCGTGGTTTGCCTCTTCGCGCTCTGGGCCAGGCAACATAGCGATGGGATAGCAACGGAAGTACTCGTCGAACCGCCGCGGTGCGCCGCCGCGCCGAAGAGCCTGGTACATGGCCATCGGGTCGTCCTCGTTGTAGAAGCCGGGGTTGAACTGCATGTTGTGAGTTGAGGTGTTGATGCTTGAGCGGTGGTGGGGCGCTCTTACCATGGTGGCGAGAGGTCTCTTTTAGGAAGCTGCAAAGGTGAGTGACAGCTTCAGTTGATATCGATCCGGAAGGTGACAGGTAATAGTAGTGTAGAATCAGAGACGAATGGATCAGCATGGAATGACGATGGTAAGGTACTAGGTAACGCTACGGGAGTTTGCTTGTGCCGTTCGCGCAAGCCCACTGCGGACCACCGAAGAGAGGCCCCTGCTCAAGCTCCAAATAATAATCTCCGTAGACGTCACTGCCCGATTCTCCCACCAACATCGTCGTTCACTAATACATTCACTCTTTCCGCCGTCGCCGAGCATGGCAAGCTCCAGTGGCGCCTACAATCCCGCGCGACCGAAGCGCGCCGGCGAGCACTTCACGCGAACGCACCATCTGGACGCGGATGAGCCTTCGGCCAAGAAACCACGTTTCGACCCAAGAAATCCCTCCACGCTCGCGCCTGACGCCGACGATGAAGAAGACCCTGCCCTCGAAGCTGATACGATAGGGAAAGGCGCGGGCATCAAGCGCAATGCGGTCAATATAGACGGTTACGACTCGGATAGTTCGACAGAAAACTTCAATGCGCGCGCAGAAGCCAGAAACAAGAAGGATGAGCTTCCCAAGGATGACGATGATGACGATGATATGTTTGCTGGCGAAGACAAGGATGACGACCAAGATGAAGAAATGCGACGAGATCAGGCACAGAAGAAGAAGCTCCGATTCCTAGACGTTGACGAGATTGAGGGTCAGGAAGAGGACAGCAAGGCTGGAGGACATGTCGCGGCCGACTTCACCAAAGGCCCTGAGGATATCACCGAAGACGTAGAGAGCAGTAGTGAGAGCGGCGACGATGAAGAGCGCGACCGTGTCGATTCTGATATGGACGAAGAGCTAGGCGCTGGCAGTAAGAAGAAGCATGCACCCAAGCTGGATGCGTTCAACATGCGCGCTGAGCAGGAGGAGGGTCGCTTTGATGAGGCTGGCAACTTCGTGCGCAAAGCCTACGACCCTGAAGCTGCACAGGACTCTTGGTTGGAAGGAATATCGAAGAAGGATATGATGAAGGCCAAAGAAGCGCAGGATATGCGAGACGCTGAGCGGAAAGCGCGGGAACGAGCAGAAGATGCCATCATCACCAGCGACGTCCTATCGAACCTCATCATGCGCCTCGAGGTGGGAGAAACACCCATGGAGGCACTCGTGCGCTACGGCAAGGCTGCGCCAAAGATGAAGGCAAAGAAATGGAGCAGCAAGAAGAAGAATCAAGCCATGGACGTTGACGCAGACCCGTCGGACGAGGCAGCGGCTACCAAGGCTAAGAAAGCGATCGATACAATTACGGAATGCGCGAGCCGACTTTCGGATCGAGGGGTGGAGGACATCTACGAGAACACACGCGAAATGCTCATGCGACAGTTCAAGCGTGAGACTGGGGAGGACTGGAAGAATCCGCACCCTGAACTGGTAGAGTGGGAATTTCACTGGCTCAATGCACCAGAAGGAGACACCAATGGTCCATACGACCAAGCGACAATCCAAGCTTGGGAGCAAGCTGGGCAATTCGCTGCCGGCGCCGAGTTTCGTCGTGTTGGGGAGACTGAGTGGTCACGCCTGCTCGACTTTGACGATGATTGAACAAACATGTCGTGGAAGCATACATCACCTTGATGCTTCCGCTCCTCGCTGCTGCACGACATGCCTGTCACTGCGTGTTTCCGTGGTAGTGATGCCATCCGTCGCGCCACAGGAATTGCTTCAGCACAGCATGCCCCTCACTCACATGACCCTCGTGTCCTGCGGCCGCCCGCGCGTAAACGTCGGTCCTCTGTTGCGACCGCTCGGGCGCGGCTGCATTGAACAGACCACCGGGTCTGTCATGACGAATGAATGTGTTTGCATGCCGTGCAACTCTCCTGTCGCTCGAGGTGACTCGTTCCGTATGTATGTGCATGCAAGGTGGGAGAGAGTGTAACGTTGAGATCGAGATGCTGTGTCGAATCTATCCAGGCCGCGTCAACAGAAAGTCCTGAGCCGAAGAAGAATCGCCTCATTTTCTCACTGCGTCTTGGAACAAAGACGAGCATTTCTTGGCCATCAGCAGGCGCAAATTGACCAAGTAAATCCATCCGTGGCGAGGCGAGTTGGCAGCTGATGCCAGATCAGGTGCTCTCGTGAGCGTTCGAAGACGAATGCTACCCCACCACCAGACTGCCACCTTTGCATGTACAAGCGCATACAAGTGCGAAGTACTCCAGGAGATGCGTTCAGATATCAATGGTGATTTATCAAAATCTGCAAAACAAAGCAATTCCTTCCCTCGTGTCGAACATGCCTACTAGATTGTGATTGGCTTCATCCACGTTCTAGCAGCGCGAGCTACACGTCCGCGCCCCGGGCCGGTGCCGTCTCTTTCCACGATTTGGCTGGGTGTCGCGCCTGATTTGGGCTTCGCCTTGATTCCCACCAAAGGTCTGTGAGCCACGTTGCCGGTATTGTACTTCTCGGAACTCTGAAGGTGTACACCGCCCTGTCAACCACGGTCACACCGGCTGCGCTGGTTAACAGCGCTGGATGACACAGGCGTAGGCCCTGGTGGGATCACGTAGCTTTGTAGCTTTTAGTACCTTTGTAGCCAGCACCTGCATGGGATGCGCTCGAGGCGTTTATTGGAGGGAGCGCACGAGGCCAGTGAAGCCCCTCGCGGCATCCCCAAATGAGACCTGCGTGACTCCGCTCGCTCTTGTACGCTCGTCGCTGACCCGTCGTCCTTCAGGAACTAGTATTGCACTTTTGTGGTTTTCTTGCAATATATTGCTGCTGTTGTTAGGCACGCCCCTCTGACGTCCTGGCTAGTGTCTCCACCCAAGAAAGGAGCGTATTAGCCAATCCTCCACCAAAAACATCCGCGCTGCTTGCGAAGTCATTTCACGCCGCCCCTATTTCCATCTCCCGCGACGCGACTCGGACGCGAACACCTAACGAGTTTCCATACATAGCTGTCTTGCGCGGTGTCCTGGCTCGCCGCAAATGTTCTGACTGACGACCAAATCCTGCCTCGCATCGATTTTCTCTCGGGCCCCTTCCCTCCTCACACCTCCACCACACACACCTCCAGCAACATGTACGGGGCCTACGACCAGTCGAGGTCGCCTGGCTCGAACCGCAACCAGCCACAGCCCGGCACACTGCATCGCATGTCCTCTCGCCAGTTCGATGCCTACCAGAATAGCAACATGTACTCTGCCGCCGACGACCACGCACGGAGCTATGAACAACAGCCACGCAGCTACGATCGCTTGAATGCCACCGTCCACGGCGGCGGCTATGGTTATGATATGGGTGCACCGGCGGGATGGAACTCAAATGCCTTCTCCCAGAACGGCTTGGGATCGCTTGGAGGTGCTGCTGCTGCGCGGATGAAGTCGCAGCAACGAGGACGCAGCACCCTACCATCGGTAAGACACTTCTCGGCGACAAGCAGATGCAGCGCTGACATATGCACTCGTAGGGGTGGATGGACCAGCCTCCTCAGGGTCTGCCCAGCTTTGCTCTGCCCAACATGAACAGCGGCAACAGCTCTATGCTGAACCCCAGCTACGGCCAGGACGTCGACGAAGAGCTCATACCTACTGCTATCGTCATCAAGAACATTCCCTTTGCTGTGAAGAAGGAGCAGCTTGTGCAGCTCATGACGGACCTGCGCCTCCCGCTGCCCTATGCCTTCAATTACCATTTCGACAACGGAGTTTTTCGAGGGCTGGCCTTCGCAAACTTCACGACTGCCGATGAGACTGCTGCGGTCATCGACTCGATGAACCATTTCGAGCTGAATGGCAGGAAGCTCCGAGTCGAGTATAAGAAAATGCTGCCTCTTGCCGAACGCGAGCGGATCGAGCGCGAGAAGCGTGAACGGCGAGGACAACTAGAAGAGCAACATCGCCCACTCGGCGGCAATCTTCAATCCCAGCCTTCCTTTGGTTCTCTGGCTTCCCATATGCCACCTGCGTCGCCCTCGCCTGTTTCTGGCATGCGAGGTGCCCCGAAGATTGGTAAGCTCCTTTCACTCTGCTCGAGAAAGAGCCCCGCTGACGCATCTCAGATGTCGATCTCAACGATCCTCAGGTCTTGCAGTTCTACTCTCAGCTGCTTCTATTCAAGGAGTCTCCCGAACGTGACAGCATGACGTTCCCTTCCACCCTGGCCCCCCCTCAGCGCCGCATCATTCATACCTTGGCCCATCAGCTCGCGCTCGCCCACGTGTCTAAGGGAACTGGCGAACAGCGACAGGTGCACATTTTCAAGGTCCATGACAACCAAGGCCTGAGTCCGCCAATGCCGCAGATGCCCACCAACCACGCGACCGAGCAGCCTCGCCGCAACCTGAACCGTGCTGCAACCACGGACTTCAGTGATGTCCGCGCTGAAGGTGGATTCTATAGCCCTTTTGGTCGCCAGACATCGGGCCTTCTTGGCTTCCCTGATTCTCCAGGTGGCTTGAACGCAGTGCCTAATTTGCGAGGCGCCAAGTCTTACGCTGACCTTCGATCATATACACCTTCACCAGCCCCTTCGACTGCCAGTCACCCTGTGGGTCGTCCAGGTGGTGTGTCTCTCGAAGGCCTTGGCTTCAGCGGCACTTCCACAAATCCAAACGGAACACCCACTGCAGCCTCTATGGCTCAGCGAAATGAAGACATGCTTGAACGAGAAATGTCACGCATGCAACTCAGCTCAGGCTTTGGACAGCAGAGCAGCCCCCGCGCGCTGCGACAGATGACCTCCTGGGAAAACCCTGGTCCCATTGGTGGTCACCGCTCTTTCAGCAGCGCTTATGATGATCGCCCGTCGAGACAACCTCGCGGACCACTTCCAGAACGAGGACAGGGCTTCAGCCGCCCACGACCGAATGGCCACCAGAACCGTGGCAGTGACGAACTCTCCTCGCAGTCCAACGTCGAAATCCTTGTAAACCAATGAGCATCATTGACCACTTGACGCATTTGTTGTATTGCCACTCATTTCGAGCAACATCTGCGAGGAAACCCTCCGACGACAGATGACGAACCTCACGGCCTTTAGCGAAGTCTGGCCCCAATTTAGGATTGACTTTACGATGCATACGAAGAATGATGCTACGACGGTAGAGACTACACATCCATATGAGGCACGCGCCTCCAGATCTCGCATTTTGATTTGGGTACCGAAAAGCATTTTATGAACATATCGAATACCTCTTTAGCTTGGAATGTTTTGTTTTCACTGTTTCATGTTGTAATCAGTTCAGGGGGACGCTGCAATTTGCATTGGCTTGGATACCATTCGATTCGTTTATTTCCACAGTGGTCTTTCGTGCTTGGACAGCTACGTCTCGGTAACACGACCTGTGCTTGTATTCCGATCGCGGCCTCGACTCGATTATTCACGGCTCGTCAACGCGAAGTCCTTCAGGTCAGGCTCATGGCTACATTTGGACGGCTTCCAAAGCACCTACACCACTTTTTACACTCAAAACAACAAAGACAAAGAGAGAACTGCACAGCATGGTTGAGGCCAAGGTCGACGCATTCCGGATTCTGAGCATAGATCATTCGCTATGAAAGGATCTTACTGAGACCGCCGACGCAGTTCGCTGTAGCTACCAGCGTGGTCTATATGCTCATCAGCGTCAAGATCTCGCTATGGAGCTCTGTCATGGCATCCTTGTGGTTAGCCTCTGCGTTCTTGTTAATTTTCCTCGATCTTTTCATGTGCTTTTTATATATTTGGGATTGGCTTGGAAGGAGGTGGGGTCGGGTATGGTATGCTTCGTTGTCAGTATGTATTGTAATCTGCGCTTAATACATGAGGTACCGCTTGGTATCGTATCAATATGAGCTCCGCCTTCGAAATGCTGCTGCAGCCCGTTACTGCTCACAAACATTGAAAGGCTCAGCGCAGTGATCAAGTTACGAAAACGTGAAATGACATGGCCTTCCGATTTTGCATATGAGACCCACTGTGCAGTCTGGACCATGCCTGGTCTGGCATCGTAGGCTGATCGTCTGGTGGCGATGGACGGAAGCCGGATTGGGTGACATGTGCAAGGGCAGGCGCGAGTCATGCTAGAACAGGTTCGGTGAGCTAAGCGGCCGGCGAAATCGCGGGACTTTGCGGTGAACTCATCGTTCGGGCATCGTTGCGACATCTTGCACGTTGAACATCTGCCTTTATGACGCCCTTTTATGCTATCGCGATCCTCTCCCACACCTTCGCGCGGCAGAATTCATAGTGCCGCGCACCGAATCGCTCATTGACTCATCTAGGCGCTAACGACTTCAACAAGAAAGAGCCTCACTTCATCCACCTCTCCAAGCACCACAGTTCTCTTGTCCGCCAACTCCGCATCACCACCATTCTCCACTCGACCGTACCCTTCCAGAACGTCCTTCTGAAACACTCGTAATTGCGCTTCTGGATCATCTGGCGAAATTCTTTGTGCGAGTCAAGGCCTGTTTGGAAGCAATCGCGGCGTAGTTTTACCGAACCTGCGACAACAAGACAACAAGCCAAAACGACCGCGTACATATTCGCCATCAGCCTGCCCCGCTTAGAGGGATCCGTACTCGTGCAAATATTGCTTGAAGCGCCCATCCGATCCTTCCTGCAATCGCGAGCAGGCACACGCGACAAGGCTGTAACGGCAGTAAAAGAAGAAGGAGCATCGAAGAGTCGACATTGTGAACCGGATACGTGCAGCGGTATACGTCAACAACCTTTTCTCGAGTAGCGTGATATCACGAGCGGCACAACATGGCGTCTCGCAAGCGACGCGCACCGGGCGCATCACCACAGGTGCCATTACAGACATACCAGCAGGACACGACGATACCGACCGAGCAGTACATGAACTGGAATGATGCCGCCATCGACACGAACATGAATGCTTTCAACGACCCCACACTGTACGATTACGGCAATAGCCCAATAGGCGGACACAACCGGGTGGTATCATTGGACGGCATGGACAACAGCACAGATATGAATACCGGGCAACTGGTGAGGCGCAACCAAAACCAACAGCTTGCCCCGCGACGAGGGCAGTGGGATGGGTTTCCGAGTCCAACGCAGCAGCAGTGGGATCACGTTGAGGATGAAGAAGAGTTGGAACAGAAGGCCGCGCTGGCTAAGAAGGACGCACAAACGAAGAGGAAGCAGATCCCGCCATTTGTGCAAAAGCTGAGCAGGTGAGTTGAACTGTGCTTCAATACTCTGGCTTATTGACTTTCGCAATCTCTTCGCGGGGTGTGCAATGAGGTCAAAATATTATCGATTGACAAGCTTGCGCGCTCATGGTGAGGTAATAGCTAACAATCTTGCAGTTTTCTGGACAACAACAAGAACGAGAATCTTATTCGCTGGTCGGACGATGGCAACTCGTTCATAGTTTTAGACGAGGACGAGTTTGCGCGAACTCTCATCCCCGAGCTCTTCAAACACAACAACTACGCCTCGTTCGTCCGGCAACTGAACATGTACGGATTCCACAAAAAGGTCGGCCTGTCGGACAATAGCATGAAAGCGAGTGAGACCAAGGCGAAAGCCCCGAGCGAGTACTTCAACAAGTACTTCAAGCGTGGGCGGCCGGAACTTTTGTGGTTAATACAAAAACCCAAAAACCCAACCACTGGTCCGAAACGAAAACGAGAAGAAGATGGGAAGGGTGATAGTGACGAGGATCGCAAGTACATGCAAGACTCAGGAGGTGGAGGCTATGTGGAAGAGCTCGCAGTCCGAAACAACGACCAGATGGCCATGATTCCTCGTTCGGAGTACAACAGCTTACGAGTGGAAGTCCGACAATTACAAGAACAGCAGAAACTCATATCGAATGTATTGAACCAGATCAAGCGGCAGAACGAAGAGCTCTACTCGCGGGCGACATCGTTCCAAGCGCTGCATGATCGGCACGAGAACTCGATTAACGCCATCCTGACCTTCTTGGCTACATTCTACAACCGGAGCTTGGAGGGTAATGCGAACGGTATGAACCTGTCCGACATGTTTCCTGCTGCACGTCAACAGCCTCACGGTAATGTCGTGGACGTTGACGACTTCAATCCTACCGAAATGGCCATGAACAAGTCCCCGCAGCTGCAACGAAATAAGCGGCCTCTTGCACTTCTTCCTGCCCCACCCGTTGCTGCTCAAGACCTTCTCTCAACGACAGGCGGTCGCGCAACGACTATGAGTCCCATCACCCGGCCAACACCAAGCCCAATCACAAGGCCAGGAAGCAGACAGCAATCAGTATTCAAACCTGCGATACCGCAGAATCGACAGCAGTCTGCCGTCAACACACCGCTGGGCAGAGATTCTTCGTCTGTTCCACTCAAGGTCGAATCACCATCAAATCTAACGCCACTTCCCGAAAATGATGCAGTCATGTCTGCTATCCAGAACGCCAACGCTAATGCTGGATCAACAAGTCAAGCACCGCAATTCGACTTCCCCGCCGCACTCTCCGACTACCAGAACCAAAACGGCAATGTGCCTCTCACGACTCAAGAACGCAACAACGTTCTCTCTATGATGGCCGGCGACTCTGCCGCATCAACCACCAACAACGCCCTCACCAACCCCAATCCCCCCGAAATGCAGCGTCTCATGGCCGACCTCAACCAATACCAAGCCACCCAGAAACAGCTCGAAATCCTGCAGCAAATGTCCGATGAGCAAAACTCGCGGGTGCAAAGTCTCCAGGAACGTCTCCAGCCTCTTAGTCCGAGCGGACAGATCCCGGGCCTAAACGATGATGAGTACTTTGGCCACTCCGGCGGACTAGGCGATCCAGGCCAATACGATCTCGATCTCGATTCTTTTGTTCAGGATCAGGATTTTTTCCCTGATAACACCAACACCTCCACCAACATGAACTTGAGCAACAGCACACACGATGCATCGGGCCTACCGGATTTCAATTTCGAGAATCCGACGCCGGATCTCAACGGTGGCGGTGCTTTCGATGGTACCAGTGCCGATGCGTTTAATTTCGGCACCGATGCGCAGCATCTAGGTGTCGATGGGGATGGGGGGTTTAATGATGAGAGGAGGGTTGAGAGTGTTAGCAGCAATGCGACGAGTCCGGCGGCCACGGTGGAGGAGGTTGAGGATGAGAGTAGGCGGAGGAGTCAGAAGAGGAGGAAGAAATGAGTGGAGTGGGTGGTAGTTGCGGAAGGGGTGATTGTGAATAAGACTGAAGTGTCATGTGTATGGCATGGTATGGGGCGTACAAATTACGAAGTCATGATAGCGGCGACGCGATGCGATGCGAGGAGTTGGTGGTGGAGTTTTGAACACTACTTACTTACCTGACTAGCAAGATGCTCGCGCAAGATACTAGATACCCATTTTCTCACCGAATACTCTGTACATGTGTGCTACGTGTATGGTGTTCTTGATCTTCTTCCCAGTCTATTCAGGTATCTACATATCTACATATCAACACAATCTCCCCCCTCATACCGTCACCACAACCCCAGCACCTCACCTCACCCCACTCCTCCCTAAATCCTCATCCCCTCCAAAATGACCTTATACGCCTTCCTCTCCTTCCTCCACCTCGGATTGACCCGCACCTTCAGCACGCCAATCCACTTCGCCAGCCCGGGAAACAAAAACCTCTCACACACATATGCCGCCGCGAAATTGCCCAATCCGAGCGCCAAGATGAACACCTTGAACGGTACATCCAGATACGTAAGCTCCATCCAGCGCATGACCGCGTCGCTCGGGTCGAAGAGCATATACGCCGTAATCGCCAGTGTGACGAATATGGTGGTGATGAATGGGAGGTTCCGGGCCATGGGTTCGCGGTATGGTTTCCCGACGCTGAGAACCACGGCGGAGAGGATGTATTGGAAACAGGACACTAGAAACAGCGCTGTATTCTGGCTGTTTAGGGAATTCGAATGGTCTTTGTCGATCACGGGTGGGAGATACCAGTCCTGTTTCTGCACAAAGGTCCATGCGATGGCTTGAATGAGGATGCAGAAGACCATTTGGCCGAGGAGCGGAGTTAGGACTTTTCTGCTAACGAGGTTTGCGGTGGGGCGTTTGCGGGATAAGGTTGGGTAGGCGCCGCTCCAGCCCATGAAGATTGCGATGGGGAGGATGAGAAGTAGGTCGATGAAGAGGAATTGGAAGTCTCCCAGATTACTAGCGCTGGCGTAGAGGAAACTGACAGAGCAGAATTGGATGGCTGAGTAGAGCGACATGTACTTGAAGCAGGAGAAGCTGGTCACGAGGGCGGCGCGGCCTTCTTTGATGACTTGGGGGACGCATGAGATGTCGAATTGGCGCGAGGTGAAGGGTGCCGCGACGGATGCTTCGGCTTCCGAAAGGGAGATGCCTACGTCGGCGGCTTTGAGGGCGCCGCAGTCGTTGGCGCCGTCGCCGCAGAAACCGCAGCAGTAGTCGATGGATTGGAGCTTTTCGACGAGTTCGTGCTTTTCGTCTGGGGACATGCGCGCGAAGACTTGGCCACACACGAGCATTTCGCGAAGCACGGATTCAGCGGCAAAGTCGATGATCCAGCGGAAGACGTCGCCGCTTACTGCTAGGCTGTAGTTACGGAGGTTGGAGATATCGTAGGGTAGCGATACGTCAGCTTCTGGCGGGGGCGGAAGAGGCTTCAGTGTGTTTTCGTCGAGCTTGAACACCGGATCATCAACAGACTCCCAAGAGAGGCGTGAGAGTGCAGTGCGCGAGTCTCCCTCCACAAAATGTGGCACGAAGCAATGAGCAGTCTTGTTGATGAGACCGCACTCGCGAGCGACGCTGATAGCCGTAAGGATGTTGTCGCCGGTGCACATGACCTTGCGGATATTGGCGCGCTCCAGCTCTTCGATAACACCAGCGGTGGTAGATTTGAGCTTGTTCTCGAAGATGATGAAGCCGACAAAGTCGAGCTGGCTTTCAGCCTCGTCACGCTTCATTTTCTGTACTTTGAGCCAGTTGAGTTTGGTAATCGTCTTTGTCGCACATGCGATGACACGGAACCCGCGGTGGGTGTAGAAAGCCAGCAGCTCCTCGTAATCCGTAGGGAAAGTTTCCGGCCGGCAGATGTCCTTCATTACTTCAGGCGCGCCCTTGACATAGACTGATCCGCTCTTCGATCCAAATTGCCGTACTACGACGCTTGCCCGTCGAAGCTGAGAGACGAATTCGAATGACTTCAGTATACCTAATTCAATGGGTTTCCTATTCGTGTCGTCTTCATCATCCAGATCATATTCGCGACCTGGAGGTGGCCTGGCAACAGACGGTGAGAGCTTCTGCTCAGGATCATCCTCGTTGTTCCCGGACTTCTGCTCTCCTTCCTCATAACTCCAACCAGTGAAGTCGAACATCTTCACATCCAGCGGATCGCCCACTAGCTCATCGTCAATTTTGCGAAGCGAGTGACAGGTGGCCATGGTATACAGGATCGTCTTGTGAGCCACATATTCCACTGTCGGGTCGCGATCGTGTTGCGAGCCGGGAAGAATATCAAAAGCCTCGGGAAGGAGTTCACTAAATCTGTTCCTGGGCCGCTCGACCACACGAACACCCAGCACATCTAAGCCTTCTTCAGTAAGTGTACCAGTCTTGTCAAAGCACACAACATCGAGCTTTCCACCAACATTGACTCGTTGTGGGCTGATGCAGAAGATCTGCTTCTGCTTGAGTCGAGACAGAGCGAAGCTTGTTCCGATAGTGAGTGTAGCAGGTAGGGCTGGTGGTACAACGATGGTGATTAGATCGAGAGCACGCACGACGATGAGATGCCATGCAAGACCGAGATGTACAAAGTTGATGAAGGACGCAACAAAGCCAATCATAGCAATGAATGCCATGACCGAGATGTATCGGAAAGAGTCGCGGTAGAACTTGAACCCTGAGGGTTTGGGAAAGAGCATCGAGCGAACCAGTGCACCCTTTGTCGTGTTGAAGCCCGTCCGCACAACCATTGCAAGAGCAGCTGCCTCATCGTCAACGTGGTCTTCATGCGGCCTGCGGGCGCGTATGATCTTGGTGCCGCTGAAGAGCATGTGTCGGGCGACCTCAGGATGAACAGCCGACGCACTAAGGTCGAGACAGTCCAGTGAAGCGTTTGTCATGGGAATCTTGGAGACTGGGATAGACTCGCCCGTCAGCATGCTCTCGTTGACGATGCAGTCCCCAGAGAGCAAAAGACTGTCGCAAGGAAATTGGGCAAGTGCTGGATCTGTGACCTCGTAGACGTCTCCTGGTACCAATTCGGATGAGTCGACGTGGGTCCAGAACCCGCTGCGTAGCACTCGGACTTCGCAATCAAAGCGTGACACTTCCTTCAACCTCTTCATCGTGGCCTTGGTCTCAACGAGGGTTGTGACGATACTGACAGCGGAGATAATGAAGATGGCGCAAGCATAGTAATAGTACTCGTCCATGGACCAGAGGATGAGACTGGCGACCTGGAAGATGTAGAAAGGATGGAAGACTTCGTCAACCAAGAGCTGACCGGTCGACTTCTCGGCGATATCGATGAGATTCTTGCCAAATACCAGCTCGCGATAGTCTCGTTCCTCATTGTCTAAACCCTCACGCAGAGCGGTAACGTCTGTCCATGCAGGGTCCTTCCAGGTGTTGGCGAGGACGAACTTGTCCTTGAGCGGATGGTGCACAAAGCGGATGTATCGATAGTCCAGACAGCGTAGCTCTTTGATCAGGGGGTCTTCATCTTCGTCCCACTCTCCGCGCCGCCGCTTCTCTGGGTCACCAAACACTGTCGATAACGAACGGCCGTAGGTCTGTATGTCCACATTCTGCACCGCAAACTCGCCCCACTGGTTCTCGATGACGACCCAGTCGCACTCTTTCAACGGTGTGCTTCGCCCAATCAACCCCACCCTCCATTGTGGTAGCCATCGGAAGAGTAGCCAGCCCAGTCCAAGCGTGATCACGCACAGCAGCGCATACACAGCGTAGCAGACTGGCGAGGTCGAAAAGCCAGCCACGACGATGGTCAAGTCCTCGGTCATGATGTAGATCTTCTGGACAGATCGCCGTCCTCTCCAGTCGGCGCCTGAACCTGCGCTTCCTGCTGAAGAGTGCCGCCGTAATAGTGGCCTGTCCACGGATTGCCTACTTCTACTGCTCCCACTCGACTTTCTTCTCGATGGCGATGGCGACACCGAGTTTGTCGAGGGTGACGATGTGCCGGCCTCCATCTCTTCCAGCTCTTCAACAGTGTACCCATCATACTCTCCATCCTCCTCGATAACGGCCTCGTCCTCCAGACCCTCGCCCTCTGAGTCCTGCTCTTCATCGTAGTAGGCGAAGCTCGTCAAGCTCGCGGTAGAGTCAGCTCGCTGGCGGCGATGCGAAAAGGCGGAGACGCTCGTGGGCACGCTCTCGGACATGGGACCGGAGAAGACCTGGATTTTTGGCGTCAGCTGTTGTCCAGGCTCCCTGCCCTGAGGTCGGCGGGAGGGTCGCGGCATGGGGCCGAGTTCGTATACCTCGTCTTGCGCCATCTCGACATCCTCCATGAAGCTGGCTCTGCGCGACACGTTAGACTGCGCGGTACACCGGTCTGGGCCGCTGTGACACCCACTCGCTCATGTTGGACCCGCGACGGTACATGCCCATGGACCTTCGGCGCCGCTCAGGGCTCCCGTTTGCTGCCATGTTTCCGCCGTGTATGCGATTGGCTGCTCAGCTCATTGTGTGAGGAAGGAGAAGAGGTTCGGAGACTTTCCCTGCGCGTTGCTGGGTAGCGCAGAAAGCTTCAAGGTATGACGCCAATTGAAGCTTATCGCGGACGCTAGCCCCCTTCGTCCCGAGCCTCAACCGGAGGTCTCGCGCAGGGGCCCGATTTCTGTCCCCAGTAACACCATCCTGAACCGATGATCATACACCAAACACTTCGCAACGAGATGGATTGCCGAAGGCATTCAACGTCGCTTCCTTGCTGGAGCCTGGACGTCGATGTCGTGCAGTATGAGGCTTGCAGCTGATGCTCCGAATCTCGCTTGGCCTCGATGAGGCATCCATTCATGTTCAGCCCCGTCGACGCCAACCCTTTCCCAACAAGCTCTGGTAGTCCTAACTATCCTCAACGCCCCAAGGTAGTGCTTAAAGCTGGCTCTGCACCATGGTGATTCAAGCGACCTTCATATGTACAGTCCTCTGCTACCGGGGCCTGAGTCCATTCGCCTCATGTATCTGGCGCCAGCCTTGGACCCAATTGTGCCTCTCCGTGTGTCCTTCCAAGTCGTCAACATCCACGATCCAGCTACGCAATATGACGCAATATCATACACGTGGGACGAGCCGATTTTCGAGCATGTGCTGCTTATTGACCATGGTTCCAGTCCCTTGGTAACGAAGAATTTGAACAATGCTCTCAGACGATTCCGGCTCCCAGCCACGGAGCGTATGCTATGGGCGGTTGCTGTGTGCATCAACCAAGGAGATGATGAGGAGAAAGCGCGACAAATCCCTCTCATGGCCGAGATCTTCCGGCAGGCAAAGATGGTGTTAGCATGGCTTGAGGGTGGCGCGACGGAGAAACGGGGACTTAATCCGATCGATCAGCTCTCGCGAGTGCCCCGGGCGATCATGGACGAAAGCGCGAATGCACAAAGGAGCGGGAAGCCAAGGACTTGGGAGCCACCACCAGAAGATCAGCAAGCCATACGCCGCTTCTTCCGTCTTGCATGGTTCGGCCGCCTGTGGGTGGTGCAAGAGATTGTCATGAACACAGGTGTTATCTTGTTTTGCGGCGCGGCTCATACGTCTTGGACTCGGTTGACGTCTGCCTTGAACAGCCTTGCGATGACAGCGCCAGGAGTAACGACATATATTAGCTTCAATAAATTCGAGGCACTGCAGGTCGTGGCACGCTTGTGCAAATACCACTGTCTGGCAGAGGGCTCGGGGTCTGGTGCAGGATCGCCAAAATCCCAGCAAGATCTTCTCACTATAGTAGATCGCTTCAGGGAATATCATTGCGCCGACGCTCACGGTCGTATATTCGCTCTCTATAGTATGGCGTCTGATGTAGAACCTTACGAGCCCTGGCGGCCGAGTATAACAGCTGGATCGATCGACGACGTGAAAATCCAAACGGCAGTCAACTATGCACTGGACGTTCGACAGACGTACCATATGTTCGCAGGCGCTTGTTTTGCAAGCAACAGAGTAGCGCAGGTACTGAACGCCGTGCTGTCACGCCCATTTTCACCTGATTGGCCATCCTGGGTACCGGACTGGCGTGCTAGACCCTCTAAACTCATGTTTAAACTTCAAGAAAACCTTGACTGGGAAGCATTTCTCAGTGGCAATATTCTTCATTTGTCAATCCATGATCGCGAAATTCACCTTGACGGAGGCTTCCTCGAAATATGCTGGGCCACTCCAGCAGGTGAGAACGAAGAGCAGTTGTGGGCGACCTTGAGTTAGCTCGCGAGAGACTGGGGCGGACAAAAGCTCACAATTTTGACCAGCACACTGCTTCCTTGGTACACTGCTTTGGAGTCCTCGAAGCACCACAGCACCACGCAAACTTATTTGCTCCGTTTTCGTGATCATATGAGCCACTGGTGGCCATCCGCCAATTCTCTGGAACACAAGAAGAGTCCATCTCGAGTAGTATATACAGAATGCTGGCTGCCCCCAGGCACAGCGAAGCCTCATCATGAGAGCTTGATATCGGCAAAACTTGATGAACTCACTCAAGCGCGGGGAACAGTCCTCTGCCTAGCGGTTTTGCTTCGATAGTTGCAAACAAGATTTCGACGTCAGGCATGCTCGGATATCCTCAACACACCAAAAAACCTCTTTCGACAGTGCCTTTCCTAAACCCGTACGCCTCTTGTGCGACTGAACCACCTGAGGTTCTTTGGCGATCGAACACTGGAGTTCAGCATTGAGCTGCGCGTTATTCTCATCCAGCAGCATCTTTGCATTGGCGGACTCAGCGATTGCGACGCGGAAAGTTGAGGCTGAAGGGCGATGCGCCATTGAGGCTTTTCATACTTGACGAGCTGTGCGGGCCAGACTTTTGCATTGATCGTATTGGGATTTACGTCGACTGCTTTGCATCACGCCGAGACTCATGCCTAGTTGAATGTGTAAGCGGCTTGACAATGTCATCTGTGTTTGATGCAGTGTGGATCCCGCGTGATAACGCGTTGGCGCTAGGAGTCGCGCTACCGGTAGTCAACCCCTCGCCGTCTCAATTCACTTCAGCGCACCACACGATTCGACCGCTATTACCGCCATTGAAGTTCATTGTGCGCCCCCCCCCCCAAATCCCGACATGGCATCTGCTACTTCTGGGTCTAACAAGCGCAAATGGCGCTCTACTTTGTAAGCGTCCCAGTGCTCAACCAGCGATAACGCGTCGAAACGTACGCGTGCCTATCTTCAGTGGCTAATTCGCGTGCAGCTCAACAGATCAGACTCGGTCGCCATTACTGTAGATGATTGCGGAACTACAGAGAAACATACTTTTATGCTGCATAGAGGCCTTCTTTGTGAGCAGTCCACTTACTTTCAGAAGGCTTTTCAAGACGGCTTCCGCGAGAGTGACGAGAAGGAAATCCATCTACCTGACGTGACGGCATCCACGTTGAGAATGTTTCAGAGCTGGCTGTATAGTCAATTAGCCAGAGCCGAGCCGTTATGTCGCGAGAAGAGATTGAAAAGGGCGATGGCAGCGTGTCAAGATGACGACGACCTACAGGAATACCTGGAGGAACGTGCACAGCTTGAGGAGAACACGGTCTCGTCAGGTCTGCCCTATTGGATATGCGAAGACGGTCAGTGCATCGTCCCGTGGTGGCTCGGCGCTGACACGAGCAAGCAGATTTCTGTTTCGAAAAGAAGCAGTGTTATGTGCAACATTTTGCTCGACTGTACACGTTTGCCGACGTATACAACACGCCTCAGCTACGCAAAGATGCCATGACCATTTTGGTGGCACTGACTGACAACAACTCAAAGTATGTCGGGCAGAGAGATTGCTTGAAGGCCGTCAATGAACTCTATGATGCCCTTACCCTCCAGCACACCCATCTGCCAGTTTCTAGCCAAGAGATTAGCGTATAAGAGTGCCTTCGGTGTCTCGACCAGACCGCTTTTCGAGGCTATGCCATCAGGCTTTCTGGCTGATTTGCTTATAGCCGTTGGGCTGTACCATTAAGATCGAAAGAAAATGCGAGAAAACATCTGCAATAGTTGCGATTTTCATGAGCATCAAAGCAAGGGTGAGATCATAGATTGCAAGACATGGCAGAGCAGGGATGGTAGCCTTCTACATCAGTTTTCTGCGGGTCTGTCTGAGCGAGGTATACCTCGCTGAAGACCCCAAAGACGCTAGATCGGCGGAGAAGCCAGCAACAGAACCCAAAGTGTCTTTCCAAACGCAAATTACTACGGGGAAGTTCGAGGGGCACACGCTGACAGACCAAGGAGATGACATCTGATTGGTCATGGCACCTATGGAGAAGCCAAGTTCGCGCTGTGTGATGACTAGCGCCGTTCGGCACTGCGCAAAGTACTGGACGGTTCCCATGGTACGGAATGAAATTTCGAACGTCGGAGTGTAGCTTCCTTGCTTGAAAAGCTCGAATTTTATCATCCCGCATTTGCAATTCCAACTTCTCGACATACCCACGAACAACGCTCGATACACCAACTCGCTCATGCTCCCACCATGTGCTGGGACGAACAATACGAAGACTATGATGCAATAGATGCATTCGAAGAACAAGCACCTGAACTTTGCGCTGTTGGTCCACATAGCGTAATTCCGCCTCCTCGAGCCAACTCTGTACGCTCAGACGCATATCTACCGCCCTCTTCCGATGATATCCTCGAGTCCTATTTCGCCCTACATCCCGTGAGTGGCGATCAGGTATGGCATACGTATCTAGCTATGGGCATGATAGCAACGCGACGTGCGCGCGGTGCTTACTGATTTCGGAAGCTGGAGTCTGTGACGCTTTTGGATGCGTATGGTCATGGACTATCGCTGGGAAGCGAGCCAAGAGCATCTGCTTTCCGAGACACTCTCGTCGACGCCATGGCTGAGGTCATGGATGACTATGGCCTGGAGGGCATGTTGCAACACCTATTCGACACAACAAAAGAGCGACCGGCGTGTCCAATGTGGCGACTGTTTGCGTTTCAGTACGTCCTGAATAAGATGCCATGTGCGTTTGGAGAACGGACAAGAGTCAGTGATAATGACCAATACGAAACCTGCTGAAGGGAAGCGCTGGCGGGACTTCCGGAGGGGAAGATGTATAAGGAAATATGGGACGACTTCTTATGAAACGACAGACGCATGTTCCACGAGCATGAGGACGGAGACTGCACAAGAAGGATGGAAGGAGAAACTATGCGGCCGCAAAAGATGGGACGACAAACATTTTCCATTCATCATTTACGCCCGCCAAGGGGTACCTGGTCGAGGCAGTGCTTCCCATCTTGGATCGGTCCAAATTCCTCCAAAAGTTCATCGAACGTTTTGTTCGAGAACACTCGCTCCGTAATCAAGCGACGCCACCCCATCTTACCGAATATACCCCCGAATTTCTTCTTACAACCGACACATCGAATGTCCCACTCGATCTCTCGCACTGGCACGTCAAACCACGGCACACTGATGATGGCAAGAAAACAAGTCGTACCTGCACCAAGACATGAAAAATAATCGTCAGAGATGCTATTGCCAAAGGGCGTCTTTCGACGCTACATTTTGATCGCTTCGATAGAGCCGTGACGTTCAAGACCAGCCTTTCTGCCAGCGTCATTGTCGACCATGCATTGGATGTCGACTGTCTTCTACATAGGAGAGTATGCGCCAGGCACAGTTACCCATTTGACGCAGCTTTGCTACTGCGTCTGAATTCAAACCCCAAAATACACTTGCGTCTGCTGAGGTCATTGGTGAATATGCGTTGTGTGACGTGAAGCATTGGTAGCAAACTCGCCGGCAGGTGGTGGGGTAGAGATAGCCGCCAAAGTTGCCGCAGTGCTCGCAAGCCGGTGAACGTAAAGTGTTGTACAACATCCGACATGTGATGAAGATTCCCGCCTTGATTCGCAGGATGCCAATCAGAGCATTTGGCAGGTGAGCAATGATCGTCTTGTATTGGTGAAGCGAGTCCACGAGCTAGATAGCTCGCTTATTCACCAATCGAACATCTGTGAGGCTACGGAGATCGAGGTCGCAGAGAACGTGATCAATGATCTCGCGTGGCAGCATACCCAGGTTGCCAATACTGGACACATGGTTTGTACGGTCATTTTTGTGCAGCTTCAAAGCGACATTTGGAAGTTTGCCGCCTAGAGTGTGAGCGTCGATGTTGGGACGATATGTGGCATCTTCATGATAAGGGGCGATTGATCGCTCTTTCACTTCGCAATGCACGAAATGTCGAGAAGGCAGGCTTGCTAGAGTCGGCGATTGCCTATCGATCCTTCGAAGATAGGGGAAGACGGCACTAATTACGAAACAAGCCTAGCACGCTCGAGGATGCGCCTGCCGTTCTTCCATCAGCTTGACATCGTACCTTTATCCACATAGCAACAACATGTCGTACAATTTCAGCAATGTCGTTCTACGCATTACATCATATTCATGACAGTATTGCGAGCTCCAACTCCTGATCGTACAAAGTCACAAGTTCAAGTCTCTAGCTGTGAAGTTGTGGCACCACTAGCCCAACCATGCTCTAACAGCTGTTGCTGGCCAGCGGCTGCGCTTTCACGACGACTGGCACTGCATTAAGTCGATATTGAGCTCAGCCTCTCACGATGAAGATGCACATGCCCGTTCCCGAATGTGTTACTGTGGGCTGCGGCCTGAGACACAAGGGTGCGGCGCAGCAACTCGCTAACGCAGGTACTCATTAAAGGCCGGGCGGCCTTACGGTCTATGGAAACGTCAAGGTCGAGAACCTGCGAATTCGGAACGCAACACTACAGCGCTGGGCAGCATCTCCATAATGCTTAATGTCTGGCGAGGAAAGGCCAAAGAAGAGCAGGACCAGGAGAAGGCAACTTTTATCCACCCGGATACCAAGACAAAATCACGGCGGTTCCAAGGATGGAGATTTGGCGTGTCGACATGCACCGCATCATCATGCTTAATTCTTGTCGTCAATATTGTACTTGCGATCTCAGCACTAGCGAAGAACGGATGGGCACACGACGGACAGCCGATCCTGCATGAAGGCAAATGCAACACGATCAGCAAGCTTAATACTGGAGTACATTTGCTCATCAACACTATGAGCACAGGCCTCCTGTGCGCGAGCAGCTATTGCATGCAATGCTTGTCAGCGCCCACCAGACAAGAATTGGATCGAGCGCATAGGAAGCAATCGTGGCTCGATATCGGCGTTCTGAGTCCGCGGAATGTTCAGTCTATCACGAAGGGTCGCCGGAGACGGTGGTTGATCCTGGGCCTGTCGACAATACCCCTTCATCTCTTGTAGGTCACCCGAGCATTATGAAAGTACTATCGGTGTTGCTCTCCTGCTAACGGCTATGTTAGTTACAATTCCGTTGTTTTTGCTACGAAAACAGCCAACACCTACACTCCCCTACTGGTGTCCGAGTCCTTTTTGCACGACTCAATTGAAATGATCGTCACATACCCCTGTGAAGACTCAGAAGGTTATCTCATCCGAGGAAGTCGACCAAGATCTGAGTGGCAAAACTTCACCAAGTTTCCCTGGATGGGAGAAGCCATGAGGCTGCGGGAAATGTACGAAGATGGTGCCTTCCAGCGGCTCGAGAATCGCGAGTGTCTCCAGGCATATGCAATACAATTCCAGACAAGGGGCAGCGTTCTTCTAGTCACAAAGAACGAGACGCAATATCCTTTGGTTGCATCGCTAGACGGCCCTACGGCTGAGCAGAAGTGGATGTGCAGCGACGAAAGATGTGATCTCAGTTGGGAAAGTTCCTTCGCAACGAAAGAACTTTGGAAAAACCCGCCAAGCTGGACATTCGAAAAGAATGGAAGTTTGACGGTGGCATACTGTCTCAGCGAGGTGCTTCCGGAAAGATGTAAGCTCCAGCTCAGCTTACCACTGAGTATCATCGTCGTCTTCTTCAACGCATTGAAAGCAACCTGTATGCTCACCATGCTGTTCCGACTCAAAGAAAAGCTAAGTGATCCTCCCATAATGAACCTCGGAGACGCGGTTTCTTCGTTTCTCGAACGTTCAGATGCACACACCAAGAAGCTGGGCCTAAGATCCATGGATGATCTACGACGAGCAATGAATATGGCCCATCGATGGGACACACGACCTAAAGTATTCAAAGATCAACGCCGATTGCGATTCTTCTCCGCAAGCAAGACGCGATGGACGCTGACGTGCTTTTTGTGAGTCAATATCTCTCCTCGCCAATCGTAGCATCTACTTACGCGCATATGCAGGTACATCAGCATCCTCACCTTAGCCGCTTGGCTCGTGAAGAATGGTATTGGAGGTTCCTCGTCAGACTCGGAAGCCACCGTCTCGAGACTCACAATGATCATGTCTCTTGGTTTCGGCAAGCTTGACGTTCGAACCATGATCCAAAATCATACCAAGGACTTGATCACAAACGCAATGGTGGTGAACTCGCCACAGCTGGTGCTCTCCTGGGTGTACTTCTCCTACAATGGTCTACTCACTTTGCTGGCATTGGCCAGGGAGTGGGAGTCCTACGCCCTGCACCGCAAGGGACTGAGGATATCCGGGGTACCACAAGGCGCACAACGCTCAACGTACTTCCTCCAATTACCGTATAGGATTGGACTGCCGTTCATGGCGATATCGGCATTTCTACATTGGCTCGTATCGCAGTCCTTCTTCCTCGTCAGCGTGCAGATGTACAGCTATGATACGACAGTCGGCTGGCATTATGCACCCAACGATCCCGCGACTAGGGTGTCTATCGGCTACTCTCTTCTTCCGATGATCGTCGGTCTGGCCACAGGCGGTGCCCTACTTCTGGGCATCATCGTTGCAGGATTCTGGCCTTTCAAAACCGCGATTCCGGTAGTCGGAAGCTGTAGTGCAGCTATCTCTGCGGCTTGTCAACCACTGGAAGATGATGATAGCGAAGGTGCAATCTCAAAGGTCAAATGGGCCGACATGGGTCGATTCAAAGATGGATATGCGCACTGTGGCTTCTCGAGACATGAGGTGCAACCGATGGTAGTGAGGCGGAAGTACAGGTGATGCAAATTCGGTATAGAAATCAGATGTCATACGGCTGGAATATTCCAAAAGGCCAAGACTGTCATGTTCCACGCTCAATTGCTGTAGTCCCACCTTTCGAGGTGAAAACATAACCGCCGCCACACGCCAGTGCATCAGAACCTCAAATTAGACACAGCGCTGGGCCGCACCTTCATCAAACACGGTCTAGTATACTCCTCTCGTCACACTCACAACTTTGATTGGCTTCCGGAGGATCTCACGACGTCCGAGAGATCAGTACGAGGCATTTTGTAGGGCCGAGCTCGGTCTTGCACTATCGAAAGCTGTTCAAAGACGTGTCCGACACGGAGGACATCATCGTCCGCATTGGCTTTGCCGAATATATACAGTGAGTATCTACAACGTGAGGTTCAGCATGGATACCGTCGACATGTCATTTTGATCAGCTTTCGGGATGTTAGGCGCAACATTGACCAATTCATTTTTGGACTCATGCTCGACCTTTGTCCCAGGGGGGAAGAAGCCCAAGGGTACCGACATCACGGACGAACCAGCTTTGGCTGCAAATGTGCTCATGGTCATCGACGCCGTGGACATTAACAGCACGTGCAGATTGTGCCGGTCGATCGCGCCTGCGATACCGCCCTCGCCGACAAAATACTCATCTCTTGTCAACATCTCCCTGTAAGGCTTATCTGCAGGGTCAGTTTTGGCGGCGCGAGCGAAGCCACCCATGTCTCGTTCTGGATATTCTTCGGCTCTTGAATGTTTTGTGAAGTCGATGACGTCTTCCAAACGCCTGAGATTATGAGGGTTCGACTTGAGCGTTGACAAGTAGTAGTCCATGCTGATTTTGAGATCGGTGTCCAGGATAACTTGCTTCGACTCTTGTGGCAGATCTTCGTACTCTTTGGCTCCAGTGATGCTAACATTGCGTACCATTTAAGCCCCTGCTTGTTCAAGTAAAGAAACAGCCTCATCGAATGCCTCTTGTTTGATACTACTTATACTGCGCATCACCCCAATGTTACCAGGTATGCCGATACGTACATCACGTAGATCAGTATCGGAAGACCCTACAGCAAGCTTTGGTGTCAAAGGAGAGCCCAATGCGTCTCTCGCATGATCGCTAGTGTGACGAAGGATCTCCCTGAGTATATGCGCGGCGTCGCGAACGTTGCGGGTAAGTAGTCCGATTGCATCCTGTCTGCGTGAGTCGTAGATGATGCCGGCCGACGAGATCAGCTCTTTCGTTGGTTTGAAACCCACTACTGCACTCTTTTCTGCTGGGCTTACGATACTAGATATGGTCTGCTTCGCGATTTAGACAAGCAATACATGAAGTGAAACCACGATAAGGAGAAAAGTACGGACCTCAGTGCCGAAACTCGCAAATGTCAGGCCCAGCGATGTGCTGATGGCTGAGCCAGTACTGCTTCCAAACGCCTTCATGTTGGGATAAAAGATTTCGGTGGCTTGACCACCGCGGGGACTCCATCCTGTGGTACTATCGGTAGTCCTGAGTCCAACCCATTCGGCAAGGTTTGCTTTTCCAAGTATTATCGCTCCTGCCTTCCGGAGCGCTGTGGCGAAGGCGGCCTCCTCTTCTGGTCTGCAGTCTATCAGAGCGAATGACCCGGAGGTTGACTGCATGGAGTCAAGGGTGACGATATTGTCCTTAAGTAGTATGGGCACGCCGTGTAGAGGTCTGCTCGGGACCATGAGCCTAGTGTCGCCAAGAGAATGACAACTCACCCTCTACGACCGGAAACTCGCAACTCGGCATGCAGCTGCAGTCGGTAGACGGAATCCTTTCAATTTCTATACGTTCTGGGCTGTCATCATTGTGGGGGTGATATCGATCCTTCTCTCCGCGGTGCAATGCTTCATTGCTGCATCGCAACTAGCACTTGCGACAAAAGAAATATCCACGGAATCTGCGTAACGAGCGTAGCATGAATCGCAAACGCTGCGAATGGGTCTAGACCACCCCACTCGGTCTGAGGCAGTTCGAATTATTGGTTGCAGGCGCCATAAGCATATCATATGATATGAATACGCCTGTGGAGGGGCAGTACGCCATGCGTCTCCAGGTAAGACGTGCTTGCGCACGCAAGCTGGCTGCAACAACACAGATGATCACTGCATGATTCGGGACGTCCGAGTCTAGATGGTACACTCATTTCACCAAAGAGAGTAAGATAGGGGCAATGAGGACACATGTGGCGAAGACACGCATCATAGCGAAACCAGAGCAGGCTGAGATGACCAACCGTATTCAAAGAAGTTCACCAAACACTAATCATGCGGAGGATCTGCACTTTGTGCTCGACATAGCATGTCATTTAAGTGACTCAGTCAACGGCAGCGCCCACTATGCACAACTATCTGTCTTGGTCAAGTCAGAATTCTGACACCGATCTGGGCCATTACGAAGATTCATAGGCATACCTGAGGCTCGGACCAATGTCTAGCCACCCAGCTGAACGTGTAAATCGCGCTCCATTTGAAGTCGAACCTCCTTATAAGAGCAAAGCTGCTGGTCATCGGGAAGGACTACAGTAAGCTTCTCCTTCCAAGGCTGCTTGCGATCATCAGATGAATTGATATGGCCGTTGACGGCTGCCGAATTGGTTGGAGTCGATGGTGCTGTCATGTTGGATGCTGTGTAGATGACTTGCGGGATTCTAATTGCGTTGACTGGAGTATAGGAAATTGGGAGAGAAATGTTCAACAAGCATTCTCTTGGATAACGAGAGCTTTAAATACACTAGCCCAAAAGTCAATAAGATGTATTTGGAACGCTTGACTAAAGCCGGCCTTCCCCTGTGGTTGTCCCTCGAACGTGCAGAAGCTCTCAAATGCACGCAGCCATACACGCACAATATCCAGCCAATCATATTGTATCTAGTAGCCCACTGACTATGTGAGCATCCTTGTGGCATCCCACAGGAAGTGGGGTATGGAAGTCTCATAGTACTCTGGTGGCTGTGAGCGCGAGGCTGACAGAGTCGCACTTTTCAAGATCTCTGCTATGCCCCACTACCGGTAGAAGCTACGGTACACCCGCTCCGTATCACGCATCCCTCTACCACCAGGAATCTGCTGTACAAGGCTAGCGGAAAGCAAACAAGATCAAAGGTGAAAAACATAGAAGATTCAATATTCACAATCTATCGATGGAAAAGGTATTGAATTTGACAAGAAAGGTCTTTTTGCCGAATACCGGCTGCCCAATGCAAGAAAGGCACTGCTCGACTACCAGCACCATCAGCGTAGCAACCCAGGCGCAAGGATGACCTTTGATTCAAACCACCCGTACCTTCTCGGTTCAGAGCTTTGTGAAAACGATTGAGCGAGTTTCGATGCTTTCCCTCGGCTTGGCATTTGACGGCGCATTAGGGTCCATGAATGTAGTGTGCGGTACAACTATTCCCAGGGTCAGTGATACACGACTCTGTCTAGTAGCGCCATATAGCTCTGAGTAGTAGAGCGTACCATTGAATTGACCGTTCGGAGGATGAGAATCCCATTGCACGAATACGCAAGGCTCGTCTGGTCTCTGGTCTTTCATCTAGTACCCCTTCTGGTCCTTGTTGTATTTCACTTGGAAGATCTCAATGTGCGAGACCGGAGTCACTCGATCGACTCTTATCAGATCATTCTGATTGATCGTCCTAGGGTCGCTAAACGCAATCGGATTTTCATCAATGGCACGGAATAAGGGACGCCATACACTGCGTCCGAGTCAGCAGTGTGGCCTTGATCGCACAAGACTGTTTTGAAATACTTCACTATGCGCCCTCCCGAACAATACTTTCCTACTTCGTCTGGACTCAGGTGTCGATGAACACGATTGTGGCCACCCTCAGGCGTATGATCTGCCAGCGCGACCGACCGTCAGTGCAAGCCCGAATTGTTCAAATGAATTGACATACCGATGTGGACAATTCTGACTGGTGGAGAATGCACTGAACGACTGTTCGAGAATGCTTCTTTGTCTGTGAATGTTGCATTTCGTCGCCACTAATAAATGTCAACATGGTTCGTCATTCTAGAGGGACGGAAGCTTACACGGAGGTCGTAGCATATGACTTCCGTTGTGTTGAGGAGCTTACGCAAAAGATCGTTCGTTTCTTTGGCGTATGGAACCATCATCTCTTCCTCAGAGTGCCCAATATGCACCTTCGAATTGTGCTTTACCCAGCATAGGGATGATGTCTCCAGACTGAAATCAGACTATCGACCTCTAATATTCTCGAGTACTGGAGCGACGTCGAGCCACTCATACTCAATGTTGGTCGATTCTTCGTCAGGCAGCTCCTTTGTGCGGACGATAGAGTATGGCTTCTCAGTGAGGAATAGGACGTCGTCCTTGATGAATTGGAAGGGTATCTCATTTTAATCGGAAGACATGGCTACAGGTGTTGTAAGACCACTCAGGCTGAAGATCAAGTCAGAACATGCCAACGAAAAGGACGAACGATGCTGCACAGAGCGCATACAATGATAAAGTTTGGCACGCGTGATCGATGCACATTCAGACCAGCTGCATATACGAGTGGCGCATATGTATGCACGAATTGGTTGACGGATCCGTGCAGCGCACCCCTCTTTCTGTGGTATTTTACAGCCTTGTGGCCCAGATCGTCTTTCGTCGCCACCTAACCCTACCGACTTGCTTGTCGCCGAAACCACACCAACATCTCGAGGTTTTGATGCTGCACAGCAAAGATGCGTGTCGAGAATTTCAGTGTCAATCCTGCGCCTGCGATGAGTACGGTGGATGATCTACAAAGCTCGAGGCCTGACATCTTGGTGCCTATGATGCAAGGAGAAGAAGATTAGTACGTATGTGTCCCGGCAGCGGAGGACTTACTCTGATCCTCCAAAGTGACAAAATATACATCGATGCATGAAAGTCCGCACTGGCGCAGTATCAGCTCAAGCTTGAGCAGAGTGATCCAACAGGTTGAACGGCGGCTCTCAGCGTCAGGAACAAGACTGACTTCCGAGCTGAACTTGTGAAACTAGAGGATGAGTATACCGAAGAAGAAGCACTCACAATCATTCGATCGTTCATACCGGCTTTGGGCCATTACGACACATTTTCGCCAGTTCATTTGTACGCGTGATGAAGTCCCAAGTCGAGACATGCATGATGTGGGGTTTGCTAAGTCTGGTCATTCGAGTATGCCGTAACTATCCCAACTCTCCCACACACTTCTCATTGCTTCACAGACGTCGTTGCAATATGAGTCTACGCGAAGCAGGGTTGCCAACCTGTTGAAGAGATTTAGCCACAAGCTAGAGGTGATTAATGAATATGGCCATATGATGACGGATCCGAAAAGGTTGAAGACAGTGCTGTCCAACGCGCACCAAGATCTCATTAAGCTGTGGCTTAATGTCATCACCGTGTTCAAACGCACCGCGGGTACGTGCCATAATCTCTGTCGTTGTTACCGGCTGACTAGTAGCTAGGCATGCCACAAAACGATGAGCTGGAGAAGATCACCAACCACTTTGATCACGTTCTCGGTCGTCTGACTGAGGCTGTCGATCAGATAAGAGAATTGGCCGGTATAGCGCTGAGTAAAGCTCAGAAAGAAGAAGTAGACCGTATGAAACGTCTCCAGGAAGCTAACATGCAGGGAACGGATGGGGATGCGAATTTGCCTTGTACGCTTCTCCCTGGCTCGAGGAATCCCCGTATTTTTGGACGATACACTGAGCTTCCAACACTGGAAACTACCTTTCAACAAGCAAGATCCTACGACTGGCTTGAAGTCGGTCAACATATTTGGAATGGGTGAAGTAGGAAAGAGTCAAGTCTCACTCCATTACGCACTATCACACCTGAATGGCCTCGATGCCATACTTTGGTTTCACTGCGAAAGTCTGAAGGTCGCCGAAGAAAGTTTCAGCGATGCAGCCGCGAAGCTGAGGTTTCCCGAAGTCAAGTGGAATAATCATGTTGACAACAGGTGGCGTGCATTGTCATGGCTTGAGCAAACTCGTGAGTTCACGCCTCCAGAGGCTGCTACTGACTTGTCTTACAGTTTGGCTAGGCTCACGGTGGTTGTTTATATATGATAACGTCGAGAGCAAGGACATCATCAACAAGTACTGGCCAGCCACCACAAAAGGAAGAGTTATCATCACCTCCCGCAAGCATGCCTTTGCCATACAGCACTCACCGTTCTCCCTTGTACTTGGTGCGGAGTACATTCGCAACAATGCGGGCGCTGATCTCACCTCTGACGCCGACAAGAAAAGCTCTGAAGAGTTGTGCAAGAAGTTGAACGGACACCCACTCGCACTGGCACAAATATCCGCCCTTGCCGAAAAGCGGACGTGGAAACTGGATAAGTTGTTGACCATGTACAAGAAGTCCCCGAAGAAGCTGCATGGCTTGTCTGACCCCGCATTGCTTCATGCAGGATACACACTATCGGTCAGCACCGTGTTCAGGATGTCATTCTTGGCCATACTGCACCCAGATAGCAACTCGCCGGGCGACGTACCTCTGAATGCACAGCCCGATCAAAAGGGAGTTGGTGCGATCCTGCTACTTGGAGTCATGTCCTTTCTTGATCCTGATGCGGTCGAAGAAGGACTACTCGTGCTTCCATACGATTGTCACGTGCCAGATGAGCTGGAGTTCCTAAAGGACGATTTCGAGTAAGTCGAAAAGTAGTCTGGTAGTCTCATACTGACCACGTAATGTAGTGTATCAGAGCAGCTGGACATACTGGTAGACGTCGCACTTGTTCAAAAGAATAAGGCGACCGCGAAGCTTTCGGTACACCGCCTCGTCCAAGCAGAGTTCAGGTACTTCACATCACCAGCAGACCGCCAACTACACTTCGAAGCCGCATCTAGGATCCTCTACGAGGTGTTGCCCAGGCAGTCTGACGAGAGATTCGGTCCCCGCATCTTAGACTGCGATAAAGTCATCAAACAAGTGTGCGCATTGCGCGACAACATATGCTCTCCGCCTCCAGACCTTGCAGAGCTGCAGCCTACAGATGAGTTTTGCAAGCTCACGCTTCTTGGTACTGCGTCGAAGTGCACCGCAGCATAGAACTTGAGAAGACTATGACGACTGCGATGAAGGCTGCTGAGAAGATTGGCTTCGACAAACGCGAGCCGGAGCATTATGCGCAACTCTGCAAAATGCGCGAGCCGAATGTGGGCGCAACGAGGCAATTTTGAAAAAGCGAAGACACTCGTGGAGAAATCGCTCAAAATCCGCCAGTCTATCCATGACAAAGGGTTGTGGAGCGCTTACAATAATCTGGGAAACATCTACCTCAGTAAGAGGCAGCCGGAAAAGGCGTTAGAGTTGTACAAGCAATGCTCTGATTTGTATCCCCACGAGGCAACCTTTCCCCGCCACGCATTGAGGATGAACAAGTTGAATGTCGGGAGGACATTTACGCTGTTGGGTCGATTTCCCAAGACAGAAGCTCTCTTGGAGGGTGCAAGAAAGCTCAATGAAGACTAGCTTATGGATATTCAGTAAGTTCTGTCTGCTGTCCAAGCTATCTTTGTTCTGACATATTCATAGCATTACATACCACTTTGGATTATGCTACCGAGCCCCGGGCAAGCTCGATCTTGCCGCCGAAACGTTCAAGACCGCGGCAGAAGAGACCAGGGCTCATAACATGTCGAAGTCGCTACTCCATGCCTTGTGCCTCTACAAGCAAGGCTGTATAGAGTTCCAAGCTGGTCGTGTGGTAGAAGCAAGGTACGCGAACTCCCGAAGCGTGTTGATACTTTTCGCTGACTTATGCCTGCAGATCATTCTTCCAGGACAGCTTGGATATACGCGAAGTGCTCAAGACGGCGGACTGTGAGCGGGTTCGTGCAATGCACGGACTCGCAAGAGTGCTCGACCAGGTTGCTGTAACCGACGAAGAGAAGATGAAGCAAGTGGAGCTTTTCTCCAAAGCCCAAGCAATTCGCAAAAATCTGCAGGGTGATGAGTACACACCTGAAGGTCATATCGAAGAAGCATATGACGGACTTGTGGATGGTCAGTTTCGTTAGTAAAAGCAGTACATACCATACTTATCATACAATTCTATCGTGTCACATCCTGCTCGTGGTGGGGAAAGTCTCACAGCCCCGCAACTTCCAACCCAGGCACATCGTCCTTATACCTCCTCTTCCTCTCCTCAATCTCCTCCCTGGCTCTTCCCTCGCGCTCCTCCCTCCCCACACCCTTGACAAACTGCAACAACCTCAGCGCCCCCGTCGGCGTAACCCCCTCAACGCGTCTCGCCATGCCGACGCTTTCCGGCCTCGCCACCTCCAGCGCGCGCTTTTCTTCAAAGCTCAGACCAAATATGGCCTCGTAGTTGAGATCAAGCGGGAGCTTGAGGTTCTCGTCTTTGAGCCATCGCGCTTGGCTGGCGGTTTGGTATGCGACGTAGGGCGCGTATGTAGCGTTGATGTGGACTCTGTCTTGGACACGAGGTGAGTAGTTGTTTACGCCTGGTAGTAGGGAAACGAGAGATTGCGGGGTCGTAGAAGGTAGTCGCAGAAGGTCGTATGCAGAACGCTTGGTTGAGTCGTTGCGGACTGCGAAGCCGTGCTTGTTCCAGTCTGTCCAGCCTAGTGTTTTAGACTGCAGGAGAGAAGTGAGTTCGGCCATGTCAGCGGCTTCGCGTTGAAAGGCGGCCCAGCGTGTGTTGCCGACGACGCTGGCGGCGCGGCCCATGGCTGTGAGACGTGTATCGGCGTTGTCAGCACGGGCGGACATGCGGTATTCGGAGCGGGAGGTGAACATGCGATATGGTTCTGAGACACCCTTGGTGATGAGGTCGTCGATCATGATGCCGATGTAGCCGTCCGCTCTTGTCAAGACCATTGGGTCTTTGCCGAGGGACTTCAAGCCGGCGTTGATGCCGGCGATGACACCTTGGCCGGCTGCTTCTTCATAACCTGTCGTGCCATTTATTTGGCCGGCGAGGAAGAGACCCGCGATGTTCTTCGTTTCGAGCGTGGAGCGAAGGTGCCGTGGGTCAACATAGTCGTATTCGACGCCGTAGCCGGGCTGAAGCATAGTAACGTTCTCGAGACCTTTTATAGTCTTGAGCATGGCTTCCTGAACGTCTGCCGGAACGGTGCATGATATGCCATTGGGGTAGATGATGTCATTGTCGAAACCTTCAGGCTCGAGCCAGATTATATGCGAGGTCTTGTCTGTAAAGCGAATGACCTTGGATTCTAAAGACGGGCAATACCTTGGTCCTTTGACAGTCTCGCGAATGTGTATCGACTTGTCGAGATTGTTTCGTATTATATCGTGTGTCGCTTCGTTTGTTCGTGTTTCGTGATTCTGTAATTGGTCCTCCACCTGTACCCTCTCGTTGAGGTAGCTAAAGGGCATCGGCGGCTGATCTCCCTCCTGCGCGTCCAGGACCTTGAAGTTGATACTCTTCCCATCCAACCGCGGGGGTGTCCCCGTCTTCAGTCTCCCCAACGTAAACCCAGCATCCCTCAAACTCTTGCTCAGTCCAAACGTTGCAGCCTCGCCCATGCGCCCCGACGGGTACGCGTTCAGCCCAATATGTATCTCTCCGCCCAGAAATGTTCCCGTCGTTATAACCACATTCCCAGTCGGTATAATCTCTCCACTTTCCAATCGCACTCCTGTGATCTTGCCATACCGTCCCTCCTTTCCTTCGTCTTGCGTCTGATCTACTATGATATCCGCCACGCTGCCCTCCACCACGCTCAGCCCCTCATAATTCAGCATCTCCTCTTTCATGTACTTCGTATACAGCGCGCGATCAATCTGTGCTCGTGGTCCCCATACTGCAGGGCCCTTCTTCCTGTTCAGCACTCTAAACTGCACGCCTGCTTTGTCCACTATTCTCCCGACAACACCATCCAGCGCATCAATCTCGCGAAGCATCGTGCCTTTGCCGATACCACCGAATGAAGGATTGCATGAGCAGACGCCCAGATTGTCGTGTGTGGGAGTTATGAGGGCTGTTTGTGCGCCGGATCGTGCTGCTGCTGCAGAGGCTTCGCAGCCTGCGTGACCGCCACCAATGACGATGACATCGTAGGGGCTGATTGAATGTTAGAGAGGCGCAATAGTCGACTTCTCGAGTGCTGTACCGTTGAGTGCCGGAGACTGTCGCAAATGACCTGTGTCTACGATTGAATGACCGCACGCGAGGTGCATGGCCCCAGAGCTGGCGCGCTCGCTGAGGAATGACGCGCTGCATGTCGAAGCAGTGTGGTGTGTGTATACTGGTAGTGGACGGGCAACAAAAAGTTGGGGTGGAACGCGGAGGTCCGACGTTCGCCGCAACGCCACCAATGACATCGCTTGTAGTTCAGCATATGATGAAGGTCAATTTATTCAGTTGGCTGGACGAATATCAATGCAGTTGAGTGAGCTTGCTATATGACCATTACTTTCTCCTTCTCTGACTGCTATGCTCGGGAAAACAGAGGTATCATTCATTGACTCCATTCTCAATCCCAAACCACCATTAGAGCGGAGTTCGTACATGGGAGATGTTCCGCACATAGTATACAACCGTACGCCCAGGTGAATAGATCCTTTCAAAGACCGTCCAGCGCCACGCGAGAAGCTCGCTTTCTGCTGCCTTCCTATCTCAATTGCATTGTGGTGTGAAGCAGGCTTAAGCAGAACCCTCCTGCACCAATCCCTCCTCGTTCGTCTCAGGCAATTCCTCAGTCCTTGGTCGACTCAGAACATCGAAGTTCCCTAATCACAATCAGCTTCACCATCCTCCCACCCATCCACATCGTCACACTTACTCGCTACCAAGCTCAAATTACTCCTCGGCGCCCCCGTCTCCTTGTCCGCAAACGTCTCCATGCGCGCATCCGCATCAACATACAGCAGACTTCCCCTGGGCACACTCAACAAAAAGTCCTTCTGCGCCCCCTCCACAAAACTCGCAATCCGGAACCAGCTCGTCTTCGCCTTCTCGCCTTTCCCATAGCTCGTGCCAATCGCATACCGCACCAGCGTTCGGTCGCCTGCAACTGTAACTTCTTCAGGCGCGGCGGCGAGCCGGCCGACGACGGTCATGCGTGCGAGTTGTGACGGGCGCGTGGTGCTGAAGGCGCGTGTAGAGGTGGGGATGCGCGCGGCGGGGCGGAGGAGGAAGGACATTTCGGTGGTTGGATGGAGGTGAAATGAGCGGCTTTATGGGTGTTGGCGGGTGGCGTGTGGCGTGTGAAGTGTCTGGTGGTTAACGGAGACTTGTTGTGATGGTTGTTTGGTTGTTTGTGGGGTTTCGCGACGC
This sequence comes from Setomelanomma holmii, assembly GCA_010015745.1. NCBI lineage: Eukaryota > Fungi > Ascomycota > Dothideomycetes > Pleosporales > Phaeosphaeriaceae > Setomelanomma > Setomelanomma holmii. Next base: position 68,379 of record ML978213.1, read on the forward strand.
GGTCGTGCAACGGTGATAGCTGGTTTGGGCTTGGGCTATGGCGATAAGGGACGCCAAGATTTCGTGTGTGCTTATCGAATGAAGTACTTCTACCTATGCCAAACATTATCGAAGAAAGTTCAAGATTGGAACTTGTGCAATTTACACCGACAATTTGCTGCAATCGACAGTACAGGAAAATTGCCTGTTGGGATGGATATTCGGTGTGAAAGTAGGCAAGCACCGAGCTTGTCGGTGAATTCTCAACTAACACCAAAGACTTGCTATAATCTGTAGATGAAAGATAGGGGTATATATGCTTGCTACATCATTTTCGCTTGACACTTGATCCGCAACTTCAAGGATCGCCCCCTGATGGACTAACCTGCCTACCTCTTCGCCCTCTTGCTCCCCCTCTCCTCCTCATCACTATCATACTCCTTATAAATCTGCTTCGGCTGCGTCTTATCCCACGCGCCCGTAAACACGTTCTTCTCCCCTGCTTTTGGCGCATACTTCAGCAACGCCTCTCGCGGATCCTCGTCGCGCATATCACTCCCCTCAATCTGCTCCATGACGTACTTCTGATCCGGCGTAGACTTTGCGAATGGTGTGACAGCTGGTATGTGTGGTCTCCTGGGATCTCTGCTCCGACCCGATGCTGTGAGACCGACTGTCGGATGGCGAGCGGCAAATGAGCCTGGCGCTGGTGCACCGGATTTGCCACCTGAGTCTGCACCTTCGCCAGCCATGCCAAGTGGGTCCATGTCAACGGTCAGGGAGGGATCGTCATCCAGATTACGCTTCTTGGGCGCTTTGCTGAGGATGGTTAAGGCACCGGCTGTGGAGAGTTTGGGGTTGAACAGAATCGTTGTTTGTCCGTTGGCAGATCCAGTGATGATCTGGTTGATCTTGGGGTGCCAATTGACTGTAATGAGAGGCGAGCCTGGCGTAACAGGAGTGACGAGCTCCGGTCGTAATGTTGCTGGGTTGAGAATATGGAGGTGTCCAGTCTCACTTCCAGTGACGATGCTCTGCGAATTCGGAGCGAACTGTATGTTCGACGTGGGATATTGCGATGATGTCGACGGATGCGATGTGGTGTTGAGCGGCGTTTTGAACTTCCTCGTATCCCACAGCTTGATCGTGTCATCTCCACCTCTTGTAATCACCAACCTGCCATCTGCGCTGATGTCAATTCCACTTGTCCATGTGTCCTTGGCGTGCGCGTCTCGAATCTCCGCTGACGGTCGATGATATGGTCCTTCACCACCCCACATGACCAGACTGCCATCCAAAGCCGCAGAGACGAGCATGCTACTGCCCCCATCAGCCGCAGCGCCCCACGCAATGGCCGTCATCCTTGTCATGCCAGCGCTGCCAGCTGCTCTCGACTTGTGCACAATAACTTCCTCCTGCTTCATCCTCTTATTGACATCCCATATCCGCACCGTGCTGTCCGTCCCTGCCGTGCCAAATCGGTCGCGATTCGTAGGATGCCATGCCGCGCTCGTGACCTCCGAGGTGTGGCCCTTCGTATTGTGCTTATCCCTCAGATACATGTCGCCCTTGACAAATTCGGAGATAAGATCGCCATCTCTGCTGAATAACCTCGCTTGTGGTGTCGCGGTGATGCACAGGAACTGGCCGCCGGAATGTGGACCAAACAGCACTTGGTGTATTGTATGCGACTCGGCCGTCTGCGAGGGCTTAGTAACAAACGGATCTACCGTCTTGAAGGCGCGAATCGTACTCGGTGTCAGAGCACTCAAATCGTGCAGCTTGAGCATGCAGTCGGTGCTGCCAGTGACCATGCGCGTGCCCGATGCATCGAGGGCGATGGTGGTGATTGCGCGCTCGTGCGTCTTGATGATCAATTCGTGTGTGACTGGGAACTCGTCGTCTTCGTCACTGTCGTCGTCGCTATCGTCGTCCAAGTCTTTTTCCTCGTCCGAGCCGGCATCTTTCTTGCCCTGCTTACTCTCATCAACGACCTTCCTTCTCGCGCGCTCAATCTGCGCTTCGACGTTTACAGAAGCATCATTTTTCCCGAATTGTGTTGGCATGTACTGGCGCAGAGCCTCATCGTCGTCCGCGGAGAAGTCCATTATTCGGTAGGCATAGTACAGGGTGGGAGGGTGGGATCAATGCGGACGTTGCTTACGGTTGATGTTGTGGTTGGGGACATGCATGGAATTTTGGTGAGGCCGGCAGGGTTCAGGCTGCAGAGTTGACGTGACCGCGACAGCCTATTACCAATGCAATACGCCCTGAAGATCACCCCATCACCAAAACAGCAACATGTTCATTCCCCATCCATCCAGCCCCACAATACACATGCTCACAAAGCCAAGAAATGCAAATCGAAATGGCCTGTACCTGCGTGTATGAGTAAGCCCTAGACTGACTAAAGACGACTTCAGGAAAGTTGCTTGTACAGGTGGGCGAACATACTTCTGAATGCATACGATAATCTGCCTAGGTGACGGCACAAACTCCGGGGATACGCTAGTTTAGTTCGAGATGTTGTGACTGACGACAACATGAGGCTGTCTGGACACGCTGGGTTTTGAGGATATAAAGGCATGGTTTCGCACTGTTAATGAGCGATAAACTCAGCACAACTTCATCGACGCAGCAATTGAGTAATACATACCCCAACACCTCAAGATATATATCACGTTGTGACACGTTTGCTTCTGGAAAATGACACGAGCACTCATCGTCTTCGGCGCCGGGCCAGGTATTGGCAACGTTCGTGGTTCTACATCGTCGTCTCTCACGCCCTCACACTGATAGTCTCCAGCATACCGCCGCAGCATTCGCCTCAAAAGGCATTCAGCACGTTGTCCTCCTAGCCCGCAACACCAAACGCCTTTCCAGCGAGGATGCTCCCTTCGTCAGCAAAGCAGCCAGCTCCGTCAAAGTCGACACTCTTCGTATCGACCTCGCAGACCTCGACTCAATCCCAAGCGTCCTGAAGCAACTCGACGACTTGACCAAAGGCGAAGACGTCGAAGTCGTATTCTTCAATGCTGCCAGGATCAAGCCTAATGAAGTCCTTGGCGTTGCTGTCGACGAGATCCATGAAGATCTCAGGGTACGCCTCCCCTTTGCAGTCCAGTGACGAAGTCTGACCTTGCACCAGACCACCACTCTTGCGCTCTACATCATAGCGCAGCACTACATTCCAAAACTCCAAGCCCTCGACAAATCCAACTCATCCCTCAAGCCGGCTCTCCTCGTAACTAACAGCCATCTACCATCGGATCCAGTTCCACAGCTCTTGTCCTTGTCCCTCGTCAAGGCAGCGCAGCGCAACATGGTTCAAAGCTTCAACCGCGCATTCAGTGAGAGTGGCGTACATGCCGGTTTGATCAACTGTCATGGCGTCGTGGCGCCAGAGAATAAGGTCTTGAACCCCACAACGATCGCTGAGAGGGCCGTGGAGTTCTGGGAGAAGGGTGTGAACGGCGGACTGGACCTGAATATCCAGGAGTAGATCGTTTGACTCAATGTTGCTTCATCCAAACGATGGGAAGTACTGAGACCACTGTGGTGTCTTGTATATGTCGATCGAGGCCTCCATTAATCCCGCAAACGTCTTAACGAGAAGGTAGAGCCTGAGCAGCACATATAGAGTAATTACTGGGGTGAACATGACAATGATATAAGTCTTCTCGGCTTTGATGTCCCACTTGGCGCATGTGATGCATGCAGGAATGGCAAGTGAGACGAGAGGGACGACGGTGCAGCCGATACTGCTGATTCTCCATAATAACCTTGCCATAGTCGACACGAAATGAAACCGCCAGCCGATCAGATGTACTGCTCCGGAGCTGATGAATATTGGTATGATCAGAAGTTGTTTGATGTGTCAATCGTCAAGAGATACTTCACAGAGGAAGACACCACAAACTAGCTTAAATTTGAACTTGTCTTGATTCATCCTACGTATTCGCCATTCCATGCATATGAAGCCACCCAGAATCATACAATCGCCACACACACACACACTCAACACCGCCCCAGATTCCACACTACACGTAACCACCATTCCGCTTTCCCCATGAAATTACCGCCAATTCTCGAAGCACCAAGAAGGCTGTCAAAGCACATCTAGCGCTTGGAAAGGGACCCGTTCCGCCCTTGATTATTCCGTATTCCGCATACCACCAGTGTCCGTAAGAGCCTTGTTGCGCTACGATGATGCAGAGGCCATGTTCGTGCTGAAAAGGAAGTAATGCTGCTGTCGTGTGAAGCGGGCAGAACTAAAGAGAAGAAAAGGTGTTGTACATAAATTTGCAGGCGGTGTCCCGGAAATGAGTGCAGGTCGAAGATGTGCTGGTAGTAGATTACGGATGTTGCGTACTAAGGCGAGTGTCTGGTGGAGAGCAGAATGCTTCGGTGTTGGAAAAGGAAGCTCATCAAGGACATTCGTGTAGCCGTCATGTTGCGCGCAGTCGGGCTGTGATGAAAAGGAAGGAGCTGCTGAGTACGCCGAACGATGTGTCGCTGTCAATATGGCTGGAACTGCCAAATGCCCGCTACGCCTACACTCCAGATATGATGGGTAATAAGTAATCAGAACCCTTGCTGCAAGTATCCAGCCGTTTCGTGTAGATAATAAATGAGTCGTCTGTCATTGCGCGAATACGAGCGCTATATTTCGACTGTCTTGAGCTCCGAGGCTTCTGCAATAGGGCTCTTGACTGCCGGAGCCTTGGTCTTGTCGTCTTTGGTGGACTTGTTCTCTTTGTCGCTGCTCAGACTGGCCCTCGCAGGCGGAAAATCATCGCTCGGCCTGGGTGTGTCGACTGAGATCAACTTGTCGACGTTGGCATTGGCTCTGGAATCGAGGTCGGTGTGCACGCGAATGGGTTGAGGAGTCTCCTCAGCGACTCTAGCCAACGGGCTGGACAGCTTGCCTCGCGGGCTGATGCCCTTGGATTTTTTCGATAGACGAACGGGGCTGCGACCTCGGTCTTCGGGTCCAACGACTGGCGAGTGGTACGGGCTACTAGCCGTGCTGCTGGGGACTACGCTGCCGGGAGCATTGGGGTTGACTCGAAGGCCGCTGTTCGGTCGACGCCTGGCAGGTGGCCGTCGGCCGTGTTTCTGATCGCATCGCCAGCGGAGCACCTCGAGATATGGCGGCTCAATGTTCTGGCGCTTGAATGCAAGCAGCTTGAGCTCGCCGCTGTCCTCATCAATGTGCACGTTCTCTGAGCCCATGTCGTCCGCTACCATAGCCAGGAGAGCTCCCCAAGACCGTGCGACAACGTATTTGCAGTCGTAGTCGCGACCAAAGATAATGATCTGTCCCCAGGTGCCGTTTGGACCCGGGGCAAGGTCGGTTGCGAGGTAGTTGCCTCCCCAGTCGCGAGCGAGCGGGATCCAGGCAGGGTGAGCATAAGCCTTTTGGACAGCATTAGGCGGCTGCGAATCCTGCTTGGCGAGGAGGTCTTGTCGCCAGAGTGGGTTGGTGTTGGACTGAACTTGTGCAATTGGAGGCATTGTCGATGAGCCAGCGAAGGCCTTGACGGGTATCTGAGGAGTGCGATAATCGGGCTTTGTGGTGAGGTACTCTTCGGCGACCTTGCGCCAGTTCTTCCACTCCATGACGATTTCTTCGCAGTCGAGCAACATGAGTCCGAAAATGACGCCGGTCGGAAGACCACCGCGTTCTTGTCCATCGTGGATCTGCAGCGACTCGCGAATGTCCATGGGCAATGTGGCATCGAGTTCGTGTTCCAGCTCATTCACGTCATTTGCTGTGGCACCTTCGCAGATGTTGTCGAACAGCTCCTCGTAGCGGTCCTCGACCCAGCGGTCAACGCGCTTCCAGGAATGCGACACGGGCGGTGGCGGGGGCAGGCCGTCATTGAAGTTCTGCATCTGGATGCCGCTGTTGGCGGTCTTGTCGAAGGTGTCCGAGTCGGCCGTGGCCTGGCGGCTCAGCGACCCGCGCATGCCAGGCGAGTAGGGCGAGTTCGGCGAAAGGGGGCCCTTGGGCGAGCCGATGAAGCCATTGCTGGTCGCCAGCTCGTCGTGAGTGTACGGCGAGGAGAGGTCAGTGCGGGACTCGACGCCGCTGGTCGCAATCGAGGTCAGGGTGGAATGGCGGCTCTGCGGGAGGGGGATGTGCCGGCCGGTGCGGTAGGGCGAGTCGTGGGAGGCGTGGCGGTCGTACGAGGTCATTGTGTGCCAGAAGTCCTTGAAGGACGCTGCGATTCTGTCTCGCCGTTAGCACTGGTGGCCGCAGAGACAGCCGTCTGCGGGCGCGGGTCTTACTGTTGAGCCATGGTGTGGGCCGTGAGGGAGGGAGCGACTCAGCGAGGGATTACGCTCCGCCCGGGTGCTGTTTGTGTCTCGCGGGGTGTGATTGTCGTGTAGTGAGTGACGCAGTGTGCGAGAGGGAGAGCGGTGAGGTGGTGCTCTGGATTGAGGCAGATTGATGTGCCTGTGGAAAGGGATAGGAAGAAAGCCGGGAACACGGACCAGGGTCGAAGAGAGACCCCTGTAGCGAGTGACGACGATTTCGCAACACCAATTATTCGACCGCTAAACGCACTGTCACCTACGGTCGAGTTTGCGCAGACGTGGGCGTGAGGTGCAGTGAGTGTGGTGTGATGGGTGTTGGAACGAGTGTTTGTTGTGCTGCAGCGCTTCTCTTAGCTTGCAGGCCGCGAATCCAGGGCAACACAGCTTCCTTCCCAGTCTGCCCTCAATCTGGGAGTCGACTGTACGCGCGAACAGCCATTTTATTAATAAAACCATGTCCATCTGCAATCGCCTCCTGGCACTGCAATCTCTCCTATTCGAGCAGCCAACACCACGCCCCGGCCAGCACTTCACCCGGAGGCAATCTTGAGTTGAATTTGCTAGTGGCCAATTCACCGCTCGCTGCCAGATCTGCTCTGCATCCTGTCTGCATCCAAAGAAGCGTGTTTCAGAAGTGGTGCTCGGGGCCCACCCTATCAAACGACACAATTTGCGGCCTGCTGCAGAAGGAGGCGCCGAACTTCAAGCCTCGACGCCACCCCGAGACCGTTGGAGCACGTAATTCGACCGCTTGACGTCCCTGCTGTGTGCTGTACGTCAGGAGCAGGACCGCAACGCTTTGAGTGGCCTGAACAGAGGGCCTCGTTCGTGTGCAAGGCTGCTGAACTTCTGAAGACGCGGGGGTCATGTTTCATTCAGACCTGAGGGCGACGACGTCCCGCACGTGTCACCAAGTGAAGCAATGCGCCACGTCGGATGCGATGGGAAGTGATTTACTTGCTGCATACATCCGAGCACCCTTTGCAAGCGTCACTCGAACGTACGATAAGCACCAGACGCTGATCGCATCACCTTCCGGGCGTGTCAAGATGCATTGTGGTAGGATTTGCGCCTCCCGTTGTGGCTAAGTTTTCCAATTCCTTGCTGCTTGCTGGGTTTGCCTCTGTATTTGTTGGTCTTCGATAGCTACCCCACTAAGCGACGACCTCTCACAGTCAAGCTCATGAAACACTGCCTTACACGCCATAGAACACAGCATACGCATACCCGACCGGGCTCCTGCAGCTTCGGATGTGGGGGGCGAGGCTGCCTGTATTTTTAGTTGTTGTTCATATCAGTTGCCACCGTGACGTCCTGAGGCTCTAACCGAGGTGACCATACCGGGCGCAGTCATTCGGCTCTTCGAATGCCATCGCGACCATGGACATCTTGAAATGCCGTCTATCTTGATACGAAGATGTGCGGCGCTAGTGTCTTACCCCAGATTCAGATCACGGTAGCACGTGGGTCAATACGAGGTGATGCGCTGCAAACTGGTGAGTAAGCGCCTCGCACCGCGTCTCTCTCCGGTCTCATTGTGGATGTCATGCAGACAGTTGTTGTGGCGGTCGGTCTGGAGGTAGACTCAATGTCGGAGCGCTCTGTTCAATTGTTGGACTTTTCAAGTCGTCGTTGTGCCTAGGAACTGGTGCAGTTCTTCCTGCAGTGGCAATACGATACCCTCGACAGCCGCCTGCAGAAAGTCTGAGTCCTGCAGGCTCGCACCAGGATCGCTGAAGCATCGGAGGCAGTGCCGCACAGCGCTCAAAAAAGCAGCCGAGAGATCTTCTTGCGCGTCTTCGGCCCAAGTGTGAGCCATTGAGCATTGCATCCATACATTGGAATGTAGTGACGGGTCGACAGCACCAAGCTCATCCTCCTGGTACCTCTCTACAGTCGTGCCAAAATAGAGCTCAAGAAGTGCAATTGCCAATGCCAGTAGTACTGTGTTCTTGTTGTAGAAACTGCGAGCTTTCTGGCCGTTGGGCAGCCCTTTCGTCACTTCGAGAATCGTAGGCGCCACATGTGGGCGATCGATATCGACAGGTCGTGCAGACGTCGTTGTGCGGTGGAAAAGTATATCTTTTGCAGCCCATTGATCAGTAAGCCAAGGAGTCGAGTTCAGGTAGAGCACACTCGAAGCAAGTGTCAGAGCAAGGCTGTAGCGCTCCTTTTTGCTCAATTTCGAACGTCGCCCGTTCACGACAGGTGGTCGGTCGAGAAGCTCTTCCAAAGTCAAAATCTCCGCAGACGGTTCGTGATTATCGTCAGATACGATTGAGTACGCTCCAAGAAGCCTACTTTTGCTGTCGAGAGAAAAGCCGAGCCGCGATGCATGCATTTGCTTGATCGATGCGCACAGATCCTTGATCTCTTTGAGAGAAGCTGATGAGGTTGAAAGAGACAAATCTGCTGCGGGATCCGTTGCAGAGTATGGTGGTGGTGAGCTAAAGCTGACGCTCTTGCTCATTCTGGTACTGTCAGTAAGTCGTCGTCTGCGTACCAATCGCAGACTCGGGACCTATTCGCATGCTTACCTTGGTTTGGGGGAAGAGACTCGGGTCAGGCTCAAGTCATCTTCCTCAACATGGACCTCTGCGGTCTGCCATGTCCAGGCTCCCTTTTCAGGTGTCGACGTGGTTGTGAATGATACGGTGAAACTCGTCTTCGATGACATCTTCTTCATACCGGTAGCGAAGACATTGCTGCGCGGCTCAAGCTGGAGACTCGTCCTATGCGACGATTTGCATGAGCACGACCATAAAAGGGATCCATGTAGACTTTTGGCGTAACCCTGCAGGCGTTGCAGGCGAGATGCGAAGGCAGGCTTCACCGACTTGCGATACGTCTCAATCTTCTCGCTCTTCTCAGTAAAGCGCTCAAGCTCCTTGTTGCAGTCGTCCAGCTCTTCTAAGAGAGCCTTGATACCTTTCTTGTTCATGCCAAAACGGATGCGCTTTCCGAGCTCAAACTTGTCATTTCCCTTCTTGGGATTTGCAGCAAGAATTGCTTCGAGATCGTTGCGCGAGAGCTGTAGAAATAGTCAGCGCCATGCAAGGGCACATACCAAGCTTTCAACGCTGCTGCTGCCATACCTCGGTTGCGCGGTCGAGATCGAGCTTGCTCGCGATCTTCTTTGTTATCCTCTCAATGTCTGCAATGGTGCCTTGGTAGGCCTGGTAAGACTCCTGCAGCCTCTCCTCCAGCTTCTCAGCCATGACTCTGCCCTTCCATAGCTGCGCTGAGCCTGGGTTCGACATCATTTCGGCCAGCTCGACATCGGACGTAATGGGCTCGAATAGGATGCGGATGGTCTGCGCATAGTGGACGTGCTGGTTTCGCAGCTTCCGGATGAACTGAGGCAGCTCGCGCTCCCATCGTACGAAGCTCTTGATCGGGTCAAGGCCCTCATTGTAGCTTTCGATGCCTGGATTGCATGTGTTAGCATGGTGTTGCAGTCCTGGCTCTTCGCACGGAGACGAACCTTGAATAATCAGTGGTAGACATCCTAACACTAACCCGGCAGCTTCCACGCCGCTCATAGTGAAGATCTGGTTGTGGTACCATAGGCACGCGATATACTGGAAGCTGCGACATGGTCAGTGTGTGGTGGAGGAAGGAATGAGGGGGGGAGTCTTGACGCACCAAGATTTGAAGCCTCACGCATTCGCTACGCCCTCTGCAGAACGTCTGTAGGCGGATGGCAGCCTCGAGTGTTCGAAGACCACTCTCGCATGATTTGAGAGGGCAATAGACAGCGTCGCCCATCAGCCACCCTGCGCGATCATGCCTGCCGGCTTCGCCTCGATGCGCGCCTAAAAGCAGGCTAGCCCGGTGGCCTCAGACACCGCATGCTGATGCAGTCTCAACTCCACATTGCGCCCATCAATAGGCTCCAAGATTGGATATCTCGGCCTGTCTACCTCCGCAGTCCCAATATGTGGGATCAACATCATGTCTTCGATACGACTTGCGACGGCGTCAAACGTGCGGGCATTGCAGAGCTTGTCAAATGCCCTGGTCACGAGCGAAGGCAAATGGGCGGACTCCATAGACCACGAAGGACTCGAAGATGAAATCGGCAGATTCCGGGTCTGGTCCGGAAATCTTGGTGCACTGCAGAAGGGCCACAGCTCGCTCGACTATCGGTTGCGAGACTCGCCCCTGCTTTCCACTAATGCCCTCAAGTTTTTGAAAGAGCTGGAGGACAACCTCATTGAAGCAGTCTCTGTGGCTACTGAAGCCCGGTTGCCCTATGAGCTGCAGCAGAAACCCGAGTCGGCTACCGAAGAGGAAGATGATGATGATGGGTTCTTCGACGACGATGATGAGGACGACGAGGATGGCGGCAGTCGCACTGAGTTGAGCATGCGCTTCGCCGAGATTGTGGACATCATCGACAACCTTTACAAGCTAAGCGTTCGCATCAGAACACCGACCATTCGATCAAGATCACTCAAGGCTGCGACATACAAGCCGAAAGACCCCGACACGGGTGTCGATCTCCTCAGCACCTATGCAGGTTACGATGTGCAGCACATCCAGGAGTTACTTTCGCATCTACGCCGCCCGTATCAGGAGAGTACTGAGAACGGCGAATACGACTACCTAATCACCCGGTTGAGCGCTGCTGTAACTCTGCGCAGGCGGCAATTCAAGTATTGGAAAAGACATCGAGACAAGCTCGGTATCTCGACGGTGCCTGAAGATCTGCTGTCGCAGCCTATTCCCGACCGACCTAGTGCTCCTCAGCGTAACGACACACTCGAGGCGCGTCCTGGCACTCCGATCATTGTCACCACGAAAGACGCTCCTAGCCAGCGGACCGGCAAGACTATGCTGTCGGGTACGGAGGCTACTCAACATCATCAGTCTTTGGACGAGATTATCGACTCAAAGTCTGTGACGAGCTACGCAGTCACAGTCAAAGATCTGCACGGCAGAGGAGTTCAGTTACCACCGCCACCTCGCGCTGCTGACGGTGAGAAGGACTTTGAGTGCCCATACTGTTACATCATCTGTCCTGCGAGGTATGGCCGAGGAAGAGCTTGGAGAACGCATCTTCTACAAGACTTACAGCCATATGTGTGCACGTACCCAGATTGCGATAGTGCAGAACAGCTGTTTCGATCACGCCGCGAGTGGGCAGAACACGAAGCGAGCCATCGCAAAGCCTGGAGATGTCCAGAGCATCCATCTGCCGTCTTCAAAAGTAGCAATGGCTTGGAAGACCACTTCCGGCGCGAACATTCGGACAACTTTTCGGATGCTCAGCTGCCATCAATCGTCAAAGTAGGCGAGACCACTACGGTAGATGTCCGCAGCATATGTCCTATATGCTTTGCGCCTGCAGACCATGATGGGCTCGGCGACTTTCACAATCACATTGCCAATCACCTCGAACGAGTCGCTACATTCGCATTACCGAACGGAACAGAGGATGAAATAGACGGCGCAAGCAGTGCGGCAAGCCGAGGTCGCTCGGACAGCGGCAGCTCTCGAAACATCAGTGATCTTTCCTTACCTAGCGATGTCACTGACGAGCTAGCTGAGGTCAAGACGGCACCAGAGATTGAAGGTGATCGGATCAGCATTGACCGGGACGAGCTCGACAGTAGTAATCGTCTAGCTCAGCAGACCGAAGGAAGGCGGGCAATACTATCTGCTGAGAGCCTCCATCAGCTCCCGGACTCCACTAAGAATCGACTAGACACTCTGCTCGCCGGTCATCAGCAGGACCAAAATCCTACAGTCACACTACAAGCAGATGACGCCAGCAGCGTTTCTACAGCTTCAATTGATTATCCTATCCAGGAAAGATCCGATCAGAACAAGGAGGCAGTACTAAACCTTTACGACATTCCAACACTTCGCTCGCTGTATAGATCGCGAAGGCTTCTGCAGCGCGACCAGAGCTTCGCGCCCAACGACTCGTACAACCAACTTGTATCCTTCTGCCACCGCAATGTGACCAAACTCAAGGTAGACGCGATCGTTAACAGCGCGAACAAACGCATCAAACTTACGAGCGGAACGACCCTGAATAATACTATCCTTCGAGCAGCGGGACCTGCTCTTGCGGAAGAGGCAAGGGCCAAGGACAAACCTAGTGCCAACCAAGCCATTCTTACCCGTGGCTACAACCTTCCCAGCACGCATGTTATACATGTCTCGAGACCGGGCTACTCGATGTACAGAAACTACAAGAGCACCCAAGGCACCAAGCAATTCAATCAGCTGATCGACTGTTATCGAAGTGCGTTCAAGGTTGCTACAGAATATGGAATCAAGACTATAGCCTTTCCATGTATAGGTACTGGAGGTGTTGGCTGTACGTGATTGGCCCATCGACATTGCGTAGGAAAACCTCGCTGACTGAAAGTCTAGTTCCTCCGCGAGTAGCGGCGCGGATCGCACTCCAAGAAGTGCGCGAATACTTAGACGCGCACCCGGAACATGGCTTTGAGCGTATTGTCTTTTGCGTCAACACTATAATCGACGAGCAAGCGTATGTAGACTTCTTCCCTGTCTACTTTCCGCCGACACATGGAGATCTTGACATAGCCAGGAGCTCGGTATGGACAGAAGATCGTGCTGCATTGGCGCTACAGGTCTTGGACACCCGAGGCGTTGTTCAACAGGTCTTTGCTGGGCTCAATACGGGACTCGGTAGTTCCGTTCCTCACTTTCCCAAGTCCATTCTCACTGATCTCTCTGGTATCGACTCTAGCCTTTCATCCATTCGAAGGTATCTTGTCTGGTCACAAGAACTGAAGACGAGTTTGCGAGACCTCAGGCTAGCATGTTCAGTGATGCAGTTGTTTTGCGGAAGTGTCACGGAGATTGTCGAACTCGCCAAAGATCATGCCAGCCTGGGCCAGCGCAGTGACAAGTCGATTTGGGATGACTTTGTTTCCGATATGCACCGTAGACACGGTGCGTATCCGCATAATTTTCTCAAAGCTTGTCGCGATTTTTTCGTATGGCTAGATCAGATCATCACGGTGGAGTACATTGAATTGGACGATATTGCCGACATTCGCCAGAGCCTCGAGCGTTACAAGGTCAAGGTGCGCAGCGGGCATGACGGTGCGGGTACTCAGGACCACCTAAACGAAGTCCTCTACACCCGTGAGTTTCAGCGCGAAACTGTTGCACACACACGAGACACTGTCAGGCTGCACCAGATACAATCTGTCCAGCAACTATACAAGCTAGGCGAGTTAGAGGAGAAGCCTACTCTTGCTCACCCTTCAGCAATCTTCAACAATGCTGTCTGTCTGGCACGAGAGGACATTACAAGACTGGAAGTTGACATGATGGTTTCCTCAACAGACATGACTTTCGCGGGCATGGGCACTCTAGACCGAAAGGTCTTCCTCAAAGGAGGATTTGAGCTGCGTGAAGCTGTGGCGGCATTTGGCCGGTGTAAAGAGGGAGACGTGAAAGTCACCGAGGGCTACCTTCTGCCTGCAAAGCATGTGCTGCATGTCATACCGCCCGAGCAACTTCGCAAGGACACGAAGAATGTCTTACGAAATATCTATCGCGAGATCATAAACACCGCAGTGGCAATGCGAGCAACTTCGATCGCCATACCGAGTTTGGGTGAGTGCTATAAGCTCCACTGTATTCTTTCATACAGAGACCGGGCGATGTTTCGCCCTCGCGTGCTTTGCTAATTGCTCGCAGGTACGGGTATGTTGAACTACCCGAGACGCGACAGCGCCTCAATGGCAATCGAAGAAGTCAAGCGCTTTCTTGAGACTGCGGACCCCAACAGCTTGATCGGAAAAATCATCTTCGTCGTGTACTCTTCTAGTGATGAGTTCATATACAAGAGCTTGCTCCCCGTCTACTTCCCTCCCATAGACCTAAGCTCTAATCGAGCCTTGTCAGCATCAGTACAACAGGCAGCGTCCAGTGCCGCTTCCGACTCAAAAGAAACACCCAAGCGGACCTTGTTTGGATCAATCGGCGAGGCTGTCCGATCTGTGCGTTTTGGCAAGACGCCAGAGCCTTCACGGTCAATCAGTTCTTATGAGGAGCATGCTCTTATAGGCTTTGAGTCACACGCAAAGAACTGTGAGACATGCAAGGATATCCGCACACTCTATGTCGAAGGACGAGACTTATGCGACAAAGGCTACCCACTTGCTCAGATTGTTCTTTGGCACATGAACATGCAACTCGACCACTACGTCTATCGAAAACCCGACTCAAACGGCATCAGCTTCCGACTCGATTTCCCGACTGAGTTGTTTCCACTTTCGGCGAGCCTTTTGGAGATCGTCGAAAAGAGCTATCGTGATGCCAATCGCAGCCAGCCTTTTGTCAGCCCAAATCGACCACAAGGTACCGTCTCTGTTAGCCAAGTAGCAGGAGATGTGGTACCACCAGGTGTGATTGTCCACAATACCGAAGTCGAGGTACCATTGACCTCCGACCTAGAATCAACTCGAGCACATGTTCTTGAGTGGTCCGAACAAGAGAACGAATGGAAGCTTATGAACTTGGACGAAATCCACATTCGTGTACACCCTAACAGAGTCGAAGTCTGGGACGAAACCCAAGGTATACTGCTTTGGAATTTTCCGTTCAATGCAGAAATCAGCGTCAAAAGACACAAAACCACACCTGAAGTTGTAGTCTCAAAGATAGGCGACCTATCGCGTGGGGTACAGTCCGATATCTTGTTTCGCTGCCGAAGCGACGCTGAGTGTAGATTGCTGCGCAGCAGGCTTCAAGACGCAATTGGTCGCTTCAAACCACAGCTTACATTGGCAGTTCCAGAAGAGTCGCTAGTCGAGCAAGGACAACCAAAACGAGACGCTTTAGGGGATGATCTTACACCCACTCAACGATGGAACAATATCCGCAATGAATTGGCCACCATGAAAAGAGCGAGCGGCGGGCTCTCTGACCTACAGCAAAAGATGGAGAGGCTAAGTACGGCGACTTCTACATTGAACCCTGACCCGCGCCAAAGGAAAGCTGCGTCTGACCGCTACGACGCTTCCCGAAGTCCACTGGGGACACGGATTCTGTTGTGTCTCACGGCTGATCTCAAGTCAAGACCTGGCTCGTACATCGGGCTACATACCGACAAGATAGTGTCCGCGGTTCGTGCTACGCCAGAAGAGGTGCAGGCGGCTTTGAAAGAGTTAGTGCACGATCGAGAGATCCACAACACTATCGACGATAACACCTGGGTGGCGTCGCATGAGCCGGAATACCTCCCCGTGTTATTGGACGACTTTCTCACTCAAAAGTCAAGAGAGGTTGATCAAAGCAACGTTTCCTCTGGAAGGCCTCGGCACGCACAGGTGGCCGATGAAGCAGAGCATGAAGGATCCGGCATCCCTGTGAGAGGCTCCGCTGAGCAATACCCATTACTCTTAGAGAGCGAGCAATACCCGCCACCGCAACATTTCGCGCCGAGTGAAGGTATCGTGGAGAAGGTACACGCGCACCTTGTGGCAAAAAGTGGTACGATGTTGAATGGAGCGCTACACGTTGACGACATCGCTGTCGAGATTGGCGCGAGCCCAAGTGAAGTAAGGCAAGCGCTGGAAACCTTGGAAAGGCAAGGCAAGGCTCATGTGCCTGCTATCGACCTTGACAATTGGTGGATTGCGACGGCGGCGAAAGAGGCTGAGCAATCGGTTCAAGCCGATCCTGATTCGACACAAGATAACGCTGACGATGACATCTTCGACCCTAGCCTCTTCTCGACAGAATTAGGAAAAGACAAGCGAGAAAGGAATGAGCGCCAAGCAGAAGCACATTGGGTCGGGACGGACAAGAAGATGATGCTCTCCATGGCCCTGCAGAAGGAGACCACGGCAGTACAACTCGACAATGCACAAGACTTTGAGGGCGCCGTTAAGGCGTACGAGAATGCATGCGAGCTGCTCCAGCAGGTCATACTTCACATCACGCAGGTGGAGGAGAAGAGCAAGCTGGCTGCCATTGTAAGTTACCGGAGGTTTAGCTGCCAAAATTAGCCACGCACTCCCTGATCTAAGCTAATGTAAGCAGCAAACAACGTACACCAATCGTATAAAGGAGCTTTGCCAACTAGGATCTGGGAACTTGAACAACACAGAAAAGAATTTGCCATTGGGGCCCATGGGTGGAGAAACACTGGACGAGCTGCACGGACAGCAACTCATGCTTTTGGATGTCCCCGTTTTATTTGAGACAACAAAAACACAAGACAGGCGGATGGACTATGACCGCGAAGCAGAAGCACTTGAAACCCCGACGACGGTGGTGCGAGATCCGCCCAGCTTCAAAGATACACCACCAAGCCCCACGCTCGATGTCCTGTCCGAAGCCTTCGCCCTCAATCTCGACACCATGAATATTGATAACTTCTTCAGCTATTCGAAGCCCTTTGGCGCACGCTGGACTCGCATTGACAAGCGTCTTGTTGATAGTCGGGTACTTCTAAAAGCAGAAGAGGAGTTCGACGAGACTGGAGATAGCTTAGTAGTGCATCGCGTCCTTCGGCGCGAAGAAATTCAACGTTGGGCCGAGCAGAGCGTGAGGATTCGACAACATTTGAGCGAGACGAAGGAAGCACGTGAACACAGGGCACGCAGCAGAACCAGAGATGATCGCGAAAGTACCCAAAAGGTACATTTGGAAGAACGTGCGACTCTTGATAGAAGGATTGATCACCTATCTCGATTGCTCCTACATCTCAACGAGGAGGATCGGGATGATCAAGACCTTGCAGTTTCCTTGCAACACAACAGCTGGGCCCACGATAGCCAAACGCCGGAGCAGACAGAGATCAATATCCGACTTGAAAGGGACAAGCTCATGCAGAGACTTGGCGAGCTCAATAAGTTGATAGAGGAAAACAAGGGGAAGGGAAAGGAGAGAGAGCGAAGAGATCAGGAACAGGAGAGGCTGGATAGGGTTCTTGCCGGCGATATGAAAGAGGGCGAGTTGAGGCATTTTGGAGACTTGGATGATGAGCGGTATCTTTGATGGATGTGAAGGATTGACAATGTACACAATGAACGAGTACTCGAGTCACTCGACTGGTCATGAGACCTACAACACACGCACAAGCATATATTCTCTTCATTGATGTTGACACATCTAGCTAGGAGGCGACAAGATGACCATTCAAGCGCTTGCATCCCGTCGAAAGGTGCAGGCAAGCGCCGCCTTGCGTACGGCAGGAGCGCTCAGCTCTGCTGCACCCAGTGGCGAGCAGAAGCATAACGCCGCCTTCCTCACCTTGGATGCTCGCAGGTAAGAGCGTGGCGGCTATTGCAGCTTCGCAATCCCAGCCAAACATCGACACGTCGGTCGCACCAGCATCTTGTATCCAGCTCGTTGATCACAGACACATCGCTATTTTGTATCAGTATTGCTTGAATTACCTCCGTGTTCGATTAGACCGATCGCGCTATCCTTCGGCACACCTAGATTTGCGAACATCGACTTGTAACGATGGACTCGCAACGAAAAGACTCCACGAGAGATTTCGACGACTTCGACCTTTCGAAGTATGCTAGGATATCAAAGCCTTCATCTCCGCAACTTCGGGCTGCAGTGAGTGACGAACTTGACGACGGCGATTCCTACAGTCATGTGGCCCCGGATGGAGTACCGAAAGCGCTGGGGCAGCAATCTGGACGTCAAACGATGCAATTGGACGATAACTACTACAGTGCCGAGTTCCTTGCAGACAGAAACAGTCCGATGTATCTGCAGAACTGGCCTCAAATCTCCCATACGGAAGACGACTACGGTGCTGAGGAAGATGCTGAGGTGCTGGATACCCTGGACCATGGACAACGTACTCGAATGAATCCG
Source organism: Setomelanomma holmii (assembly GCA_010015745.1). Classification (NCBI taxonomy): domain Eukaryota; kingdom Fungi; phylum Ascomycota; class Dothideomycetes; order Pleosporales; family Phaeosphaeriaceae; genus Setomelanomma; species Setomelanomma holmii. The sequence goes on from ML978213.1 coordinate 86,520, forward strand.
TCGGACAGCATTAGCTATGGTATTTTTGATGAAGCTGAATGGTCTGATATACTGAGACCGCAACCTCGTCTTGTAGTGCCCCAAACTCCACGTTTGTCATCATCTCCATGTGTACGTGCGCAAGGCCCACAGCTTCGACACAGTCAGTTATTCTGGGGCCAGAACGTTGCTCCAACACATCAGCCGCCCTCAACGCCAAGTGCTCAGTCACCGCTCAATTCCGTATCGCACGAGATACGAGGCAACCATGGTAGATACCCAATGGCTGCTCTCGATGGCACAGATTGGTTCGATTCGCACATCATGCCGTACATTCGTTCCCAGAATCGCAAACGACCACGCAGAGCAAAAGCCGATACGCGTGCAAGTCTGATGACTAATCCCGAAGCCGCCTTTCGGCATCATCAAGTCCATGTGCCAAGAAATCCAACCCTCAAGAGATGTCCCGCATGTGTGCCCTGCTACCAACGGAAGGTCAAGTGTGATCGAAGACCTGGCGGTTGTATGAGTTGTACCAAAGCACAAATCCTGTGTTCCTACAAAGCCCGGCCACCACCTCGCCAAAGAAAAAAGGCTGAATAGGACATCGACACAGTAGCACAGACCACCACCTATGCTGACCCAACATCACGATTAGACGCATCACATCTACTAACCACGGTGGATGGCGACTACCATCAACCGGCTCCAAGTGACGGCTGGGAACGCTATTGGATCTGCTCCAGACATGGGATCAAGGCTCCGAAGTCGCAACCACTCTGCAACGCTACCGACAGCGAGCTGCAGCCACCGGAACACTGTTCTTTGGCTCTTCATGAACAAGTGGGACCCACCACTCATCATTGGATATGTAAACATTGCTCAGCCACCACCGAGCCAGGAATTTCCCTCCCAGTGATGGCACCGCACGAGTTGACATGCAAAGCATGTGGTATGGAGCGAGGCATTGGAAAGGACAACAATGCCATTGAGCATGTCATGTGCAAACAAGGCAATCAAATCTGGCGCAAACGAGGCAAGGAAACCTGCCTCATGATTAACCCAGTCAACGCTCAGTTGTGCGCCAATTGTGGAACCGTGTTCGACTGGATTTCGCTAGGGCCAAGACCCAGGAAACTTCAATTCCTTGAAAAGGCAGAGCAAACAAAGGATGTACCGTATAGATGGGTGTGCACAATATGTGGCAAGAGACTGGTTGGGGGGTATAGAAGTTGTCCTACTTGCCTGAGAGAAAGACTATATCCATACGTGTCCTGGACAGAAAAAGAAGGGAATTCGTTCAAGAGGCTGGTGAATACTGGCTATTGGGTCGATTGAGACTGGCAAAGTCATGGAGAGTCGCTGTAAGAAGCGTTGCCGAATGGGATTGGGCATAATGCTAGCATGGAACGACTGCTCCGAGAAGATGCTGTGAACACTGTTTGAATCAAATCGCAACCAATATCCATATCACCAGAGCCTATTTACAGGAACTATCTACCAACACACAGCAAATTCAATTATACCGCCTCGTCAACCTTACCCTCACATCCTCCAGCGGACTACGACTGGCTCCCGCATACCCCATCTTCGGCACCTTCAACTCCTCCCCATTCACCGACTCCACATCCCACATGACCAACAAACTACTCGCGAAAATCATCACCTCCTTCTCCGCAAAGTACCTTCCCTTGCACTTATACAGCCCGCCACCAAACGTATGCAGATTGCGCATAGTCACTCTCGGCTTCCCATCCGGACCCTCCTCAATAAACCTTTCTGGATAAAACTGTTCTGGATTCGCAAAGATGCGCTGATCCATCTGCATCGTACCATTTGCCAGCACGAGCGTCGACCCCGCAGGGATAGTGTACGCCTGGGCTTTCTTCTTCCCAAACAGCGCAGCATCTGTGGGTGATTCCTTAAGCACGACGTCCTTGAGGACTTCCCTGATACCCAAACCAGACATGTTCATGCGCATCGTTTCGTAGAAGGCTGCTTTGAGCAAGAAACAATGCTTCATCAAGCCATCCACATCGATACTAAGTTTGGGATACCCATCACTACCACGCTCACCAGCCGGCGAAACGCGCACGTACGGTGCGATTTCTTCCCTGATGTCCGAGAGTAGAGCGGAGCGCGTGTAGATCTGCATGAGCATCCAGAAGATGTTCTTGTTGGAATTTACGTTCACGCCCCACAGCACAGAGACGTCGTTTGTTTTCTGCAGCGTCTCGGAGGCATGTGTCGAGACCCAGACTTTGACCCGGTCTTGCATCACTTCGCTGATATCTTCGAGTGCGCCCCATTGCGCGCCGGGTAAGCGGCCGGCTTGCTTTGCTGCGACGGCGAGGTGCCATTCGCGCATTGCGATGGTGAGGCGTTCGCGCGCGGCGACGGCACGGCGGCCTGCGGCGGTGACGTTGGCGAGGAACTTGGTGATGATGTGGTGCACGCCTTCGTCAAAGTCCCACATGTCTTGTTGCAGGTTTGGATGGTTTTGAATGAGTGCTTTGCCCCAGAGCATGTCGATGACGATTTGGCCCATGTAGTTGACGATTAGGGCGTAGAAATTGGCTTCGAAGGTGCCGTCGGTGTTGAATTTGACTTTGCCGGCTTCTTCCCAGAGTTCGAGGGCTTTGCCTTCTTGGTCGGGATACAGCCATGGTGCGGAGGTGACGAGCTTGCCGGCCTCGATCTCCACGGCGCGGGCGGTCTTGCTGGTTGCTTCGTTGATGAAGTCTTCTTTAAGCATGAGGTTCAAGGCGTTGTGGTGGCCGTGGAAAGCCTCGTGCTCATCTCTGGTGGAGAATTTGTCGTTAAATGCGGTTTTCATGAACCATTCGAGAGTGCGTTGCTTGTTGAGCACGTTGCCGCGTTGTGCGAATACTTGTTGGACCAGCGAGGGCATGTTGACGACGTAGTATTTACCCGCGCCAATCCGATATGAGAAGATACCATCGCCAGAAATGTCGCTACATTGTTATAAGCGTCGTTCAAGAAGAGAATGCTGAATTCACCTACCGATCTCTCGAGATGGTACCCTCAATGTCGCGTACGAACGAAAGCGCAGATCCCACCCATGGAAGCCAATAAGCGATCCTGTTCGGTGTTTTCGATGCAGCATCGTTATTATTCTGTGCAATACTACTACGCACACCTGTGATAATGCGAGTGATGATAGAAATGAAGAGGACGATGCAAGTCAATGAAAGAAATGGCGATGAGATAAGCGATGAGATAAGCGAATGAGTGTAAGGACTCTCTTGAACCAAGTGTAAGAGACCCATGATGAACTCGAGCAAGATTGACAATTGCGTATGTGTGCCGGACTTCGCAACGAGCACTATAATAAACACATCGACGACTTAAAGCTATCGGTCATGGATCACTTCGGTGCCTACCAAGCTCAGCAGCCGCAATGAGCATTAGCCGGTCCACTACTCAGTGTAGACTCCCACCCAGACCCAATCCGCAAGTTCCCATAGTATTACCTTATCGACATGCGGACTTGGTGTCTATGGCCTGGGCTGACCGACACTGTAAGTGAAGGACACCCTCCGCCGGGCACTGGGCATGATGTCCGCTGGCTTCGGTGGTATTACGTGGAGGAACCAAGGGACATTATGTCCTTCGGGTAACGCCAGGGCATGCATGGCCGCCTCGTTCCGATGGTGTGGAAACTAGGATGCGCAATGTCGATCATCGCCGTGTTGCAGTGCTGTAGAAGACCGCTAGAAAATTCTGAAACATGTCAGAACTATGCGAGGGGGCCAATAATGAGACATGGCTGTGTCTGCATAGGGTTGGTGGCTTTGCCATGAGGTTGAGGCTTAGGTCATGGACAAACCGACGCTGACCTTGGTGCAGTTGTGCCACGATGGCGCTGAAGGATCACGAGCGCAACCAAGCTGTAGTGTGCCTTTCCGTGTAGCTCGTGCTACGTAACGTGCTGGTGTGAGCCTATTGATAGTGTCGGGGACTTTGAGTTTCACGATGTGTCTCAGCCAATCAGCATATTCGCTTCGGGATCCTACCCTCACAGATGCGGTCGTGAGCAAACCTCGTGGTGTTGATTCATCGCGAAGACACATACTGATAACTCTAACCTCTGTAGGAAAATAAGCTTCAAAATCATGCTGTGATGCCTTGTGCAATGGGCTGGGCAAGATCGTAGATGTTGTGAAGCAAAGACAATGCGACGCGTGCGGTAGGCGCGCAGAGAAAGATCTCTATCATACATCTCGGCAATTCGCGCATGCTACCTGCGATGATGCACATAGCGATGGCTCTGGCTCTAGAAGTGGTGTTGATGAAATGGTGGAGACACGCTCGGTGATGGAAAAGGGATGGAGCAGGCTCTCCAAGCGGACGCGTCGTGCTGCACAAGAGGCTGTCGACAAAAGTTCGGCATTCTTCGATAATCGCACATCATGCTCAAAACTGCGCAGCGAGTAGCATCAGAAATGCACTAACTACAGTCGTATGATTCTACAATGGTTGCAACACGCGTTCGGATGCTGTTGACGATATATATATTTGTTATCTACCAGAATGGAAACCTCACCATTATCCAAATTAGCTGTCAGCACCAAAAAAAGCGAACATAAGCGCTAGATACTCTCAATAAGCATACAAAATGGGACCAGAGTGCCCGACAAAAGTTTCATGTAGACTGTCGAGAGCGGCAAAATTCTCTGCCACATTCAGATATCTAGTGCGCTCTTCCTGCACCTGATCCCACGTCCAATGCCCTCCAAGCTCTTTCGCAGGGCTTGCGATCCCATTGACTAAGCCTTGCGATCCTTCAGTCGTAGGTTGTGGCGGCAAGAGGCTGCACTCGTGCATAACAGATTCAGGACTGCAGGTCACACGGCCTTGTTTGAAGACATATTTGGTGATCGCTGTCGCATATATGCAATCGCCATCAGCCTTTGTAAATGTGGTCTTCTTGGTATGGTGACCCATAATAGTGCCGCCTGCATTGCTTGAACCGGGCTTCGTGAAATGACTGACGACGTAAATCCATTTCTGGTCCCAGCAGAGTACGCGAGAGCTGATCTCATATTTGGCGAAGGGAGCAACCGCCTTTTTGAAGATGCATGAAGTTCCACCAAGGTTGAACATCTTGGGTTTGGTAGTCGCATCGCCGCGCGGGATGGGCTTTACGACATCTTTGAACAATGCCAACATGAGTTCTGTGCGATTATCATCGAGGTCGCTGAAAAAGGTGCTGTTTGACTTGTGTAGATTATAGTCGATATCCAGAAGTGGAGTGTACGACGATGTAACGACTGGGGCGAATAAACCCTCGCCGCCATGTCTTACTGTAAGATGGTTCCGTCGAAAAGAGAAATGCCGTGCAAGCTGCAGAAAGAGTCGTCCCTGAAGCTGTTAATACATGAGACGATACTAAGAAAAGGGGACTTTACGTGCCACGCGAACAGGAGACTTTTGGCATTGGCTACGCACGCGATCCCCAAAAGACCTGCTCCTACGAAAAGTTGTACCGGGGAAAGAGTGATGGTAAGCCCCGAGCTGGCGAAGCTTCCCATGGAATCCATGTTGAAGCTCACAAGATGTCTAATTCCGGGAGCAAAATTCGCACGTAAGTACTCAATACTTGGTTATTCCAGGTGAATGCGGCGGCAGAAATGATGCGTGCACAAGTGCAGAGGTTGGGCGAATCAAGGCAATATTGAGAGAACGTCTTTTTGAGCTGATCGCTGAGACTTTTGCGTCCGTACAGTAAGTAACGGCTTGTGTCCGTTGACGGACTACACGTGTATAGTAAGCTGTGCGCGCAGCGCATAGTACGCACCGCTTACTGTTTGCGGATAACTCTTACGCCCCTCTCTAGACTAGCCGTGACTACACAGAACTCACATTGAGGTAGTCAAGATCATACGACGAGATCGCGCAGACCATCGAATCGCTCGTTGGGCACAAAGGCAGGGCACACACTGGCAGGCCGCTGGGCACAGCTGTGTAAGTCAGCCAGGAGCGGAAAGTCCAAGCATGACTTCGGAGGCGGAAGTTTCAGGTCGCGGAGTGTGTGCACAGTGGTGATCCAGGAGCACACGATCGATTTCGCGATGAGGATGGGTCACGGGTAACCGCATCGTGAGTAGGTGACCGAGGTGATGGTCCCGTCTCACTGCAGCGATGGTGACGATAAGCCCTGCCACAGATCTTGCACTAAGGACCAGTAAGCGAGGCCAATTGGAAAGTCTGCGCTTTCCCCATTTCAGCCCGAGCGTGCCGAGATCAACGGTCATGCGTTGCTGGACTGGCCACCGCTCCAGTCTCATCTTCCGTAGCAGTACACCAGTGTACCTATCCCCGACCCCAATGCAGGCCATCTCTGCACCGCCGTACCGACCACTGCGAAGGCTTGACAGAGATCTACACTCAGCGCGTCCGTCTAGCTCAATGCACGCAAGCGCTGCGCTAGCGTTTGGGCTGGCGCGTCTGCTTGATGCAATTATTTTGCGGTCAATCGCCCCAAATTGACAGCCTCACGCTGATGAAAGCCCAATGACAGGAGGCGGCATGCGATTAGAACTTGACCAACACCATCAAGCCTCACGAGAACGGTACGCCAAAGTGGGCTCGTGTTGCCTCTTTCGCTTAAGTGTCAGGCCTAGATCTGGGGACCTTTCTCGGGGACTTACCGGCCATGTAGTGGAAGCGCTTCGTGTTGATGTCAGACTCTCGGTCTGCAGGATGGCCAACGCGGCGGAGCCTCATCTGTTATTATTCCTCAATCCCAAGCGTTTCAGAAATGCATCTACCATTCGCAGCGCTGCTCTCTTTCCTATCGTTCAACCATAGCGTTTCCTGTTGGAAGGCACAGTCCAGGGTATTACTAGTCCTTTCCCCACGTTCACTGTGGACGGACACGCTATACACCACCGACGGACTCGACACTTCTCATACATATCCGACAGGTTCATCGGTATCCACTTCTCAGGCCCATCAAAGAATAAGATCACTTTGGTCCAGCTCTGCTTTCTCTCATTGTGGGCTGGTCATCACTGCGCAACTGGGCACAGTTCCGGACTCTTCTTACGTACTCTCACTCCACGATGGACGCTGACAGACGGCTCTCCAAGGCTCTCGAGGCGGCCAACGATGCTTTACAGCACCTGTCGATGTCACCTGACTTCAATTGCTTGGACTGCACACACATAGACAGGCTGCTGGGAAGAGTAGTGGATCTGCCAACTGAGGGCAATCAAAGGAATAGCAGGCGGAATCTTCTCGTCATCCGACAATGGATGATAACTGAGGGTCCAGGCGTTGTCCTGTTGGAAGTCCTCGGTCAACTATACTGGCGGCTGGGAGAGCTCAACAGCAAGCAATTTGAGAAATTCAAGGGAACACTTCAACAACAGCAACCCTATCTATCGCTCATTCAAGATACTGCTGCGGTGACATTAGTGATCCAAAGGATACGACACATCCAGAGATCGAAGGCCGATGCGTGTCAGGACTTCCTCTGCGAGTTGTCCGACCTCACTGGTATGAAGGGTAGGCTACAAGTTGTCCTTCTTGTAGATTCTTGTTGACGTCAGCAGTCGACTCGCCGATGGCTGAAATGGACGCCTTGCGGGCAAGCTCCAGCAGTCCATTCACACCTCAATCCGTTCATTCACTCGACAGCTGCTCCTCGCAAGAGTCCGGCTTCGTCAGCCTAATTAAATACGTACCATCGAGCACCATGTGGGGAGGCGAAATCGAGCAAATGCTCACCGACTTTTACATCAACGGCTTCTGTCCAGGTCGGACAGTTGCCAAGCAGTCGAATACATACCTGTCGCTCTTGAAGGTGGCAAACTCGTGTCTAAGCACACGCTATGCGCTCCTGAGCCTGTCCGCGTCTTACATATGCGAATATCTTCCCTCGCAGAAAGAGATATATCACCAAGCGGAGCTATACTATTCGACGCATGCGTTGAAGGCACTGACAACCCAGATCAGCATTGGTGATAACTACGAAGGCGCACTTGCTACCAGCATGCTACTCTTACATCATGCCGCGGTTAACAGCGGGGAGTCGCCCCTATGTTGGTCATGCCATGCCAATGTTTTCGATACCATCCCTTCCGACACTATCGACCATAGGTCAGATACTGCATTGTTCATTCGCGCTCAACTAGTGCTTGCGAGGACTGCACAAACAGCTTATCAATTGCAAAACACCCAGTTTCACTCACTAGAAAAGAAGAATTGGTACGAAGGCACGCCACCGACCGAGGCTCAGAAAATCTGCGGTACCCTTGGCCTTTCACCTCAACTTCTATTCCTTATCTCGTCCGTCACTTCTCTTGCCACCGACACAACCATTCTTAACAGAGTCATGTACGCCCAACTGCAAGAAACACAACTGCAAAACCTGAAGCAATGGACTGCCGAGCTCCAAAGTGCAGAGCAAGAGGTCCTTCTGGCGACTGCTGAAGCTTTCCGTTTGGCAGGTCAAATCTATCTTCGGTGCCGACTATACGGGTAAGTTTCGACCAATAACAGCCAAGGATGACTGCTTACAATATGCAAGGTTCACGCGATTCCATCCTTCTGTACTCGAGCTCTCCGATGCCCTCCACGCCGTCCTTCTATCGCTGCCAGTCAAAGGTAGCCTCTATACCGCCATATATCCCATTTGGCCAGTCTTCATCGCCGCCGTTACCGCCAGCTCCGATAAGCGCGATCGTTTATACCAGCGTGTTGTGCCAATTCGAGAGGGCGACAAAAATACTCTTTCAGCAGTACTGAAGCGCGTCAGTGGTTTGCGAATCTGGCTCGCAAATCAAGACCCAAGCTGCCAAAAGCGTGATGGATGGTGGGACGAGATGCTCAGTCCGGGTAGCAGCACAACGGCCTTGGGCTCGAGTCTGTTATGCCTGGGCTGAGCGCTTTTACTCCGTCGTTTCCGCTTGTACTGCCAGCTTCAAGCGTAGCCATCCATCGCCACCCAAGTGTGCTGACCTACCCGGACTCGCGAACCGAGGTCCGTGACGACGGCGCGACCAAGTTCAGAAGAAGCCGAGCCCGTTTCCCCATTCAGCTGCAGGCACCTCATGCTCATTGAACATGTACATACTACCTTTCTTCCACTCTCTTGCCCGGCAGTTCCTTGGCCGCAGGTGCGCTTCTTTCTTTCGTTATGCATTTAGCGTCTACGGTCTATAGAGTCTTTTCTTTCCGCTTCTGGGGTGGCGTAAATGTCCAGCATCATCGCATATTGATTCCCTAGATCACGTCGTTATGTCTTTCCTTGTTGCAATCATACATAGATGGACTTGTAGCTTCATTGGGAAGCCTTGCATTACTGTACTAGTTTCACTGTATATATCTCAGCCCATGTATATATTGCCAGCCCACAAGACACATGCTTCTTGCAATGTTTCTGACACTGTGTTCAGAACCAATCTACCTGTCAAGTCGATGCTACGTCCATCGCATTGCCTTCCTAATTCTGAGACTCGGACGCTCTTTCGTCTGTCGCTCCTCTAAGCTCATTAGACAATGCAATATTAGGCATACTGTGTAGCGCACACTGTGGTACAGAGTCAGCCTTGAACGCTTGATGTTGCCAAACACACCCTCAGCGCTTCTGTGCGCAAGGCGACGCTCATTCGCCGCACGCACTGCGAGGGCGCTGACCCAGCACTGTCCTCGCCAATCCGCAAAATATGGCACTGCATCGTGGGTGCACATTCGCTGACTTCATTTACATGTCTGATTGCTAGACTGCCTCAGAGCAATGCAACCAACTCAACGAAGCCGAATGCATCTAATGAAGCCCGGAATTATTGTAGGAAAAATAGCTTAACGATGCGTATCTTAGGACTAGAAACACCAAGATAGAGCAGATGCCACAAACATAGACATGAACTCATATATCGGTTCAGGCAAATGCGGATGGTTAGCACGGGGTCAGCATGAGTTCTATGAAGCGCCAGCTAGTTTAGCGAATGCATGGAACAGAAGAATCACCATAGCTTTGAGTAGGCAAAAAGTCATGAATTAACTAGAGTCACCATGTGTGATCACTGCTTCCTCGTATGCGTCTGATAATCGAGAGATACTACGCCTCAACCTGCACCTCAACCGGCGCACTCACGATTGCACCGCTCTTCTCATGCATGTCATCAACAAGACCCGACAATTCCGTATTCACACCGTTCAACACAAGATCTTCAATCTTCTCTTGTTCTGGCAACAGCAAATCCTCTTTGCGGACAGTGTCCATCCATCCAAAGTTATCCTCCATCTTACCCCTCATGATGTTCCTTAAAGCACTCTGCAACTTCAGGGTACATGCCCCAGTCGCCTCACCATACACAAACTTCTCACCCGTGGTGGGTCTCGCCAACAAACGAATAGGCAGCAGCGACGCCGCCGTACCGACAGCAATAACCTCGTCAAAGAACTTGCACTCGCTCCATGGAATCTCGCGTTTCTCAACGTGCCAGCCAAAACTCTCCGCAAGCGCAAGACACGAATCCGAGGTGATGGACTGAACAATGTTCTTCGAATCCGGCACCACGACGACGACTTGATTGCCGACTTTCTTGATCCCAATGAAGCCAGACGTCGAAAACTCTTCGATGCAAGTACGTGTCTGCGCATCGAGATGCAGAGTAACATGGAACCCTTGAGCACGCGCTTTATCCGTGTGTCGAATGACAGGGGCATAGTTGCCGCCGACCTTCGCGCCGCCCGTGCCACGGGGCGCAGCGCGGTCAAAGTCCTCAATCACACGGGCAGGCAGGGGCTGCACGCCGTGATACGTAGTTCCCGGCTGAGTGAACACTGCAAACGTGTACTCTGTTGGCGCGGTCAGGCTGAGATGTCCAGATGATCCGAAGACTAGAGGGCGGATGTAGAGCAGTGCTTCTGACTCGTGCGGCGCGACCCATTCGCCATTTCTGGCGACGGCCATTTTCACGCACTTCATAAAGTGCGATTTGGGGATTTCTGGGATCGAGACGTAGGATGCTGAGATGTTCATGCGGTTGGCGTGCGCATTGGGGCGGAATAGGTTGATGTTGCCATCTGGGCCGCGATGCGCCTTCAGGCCTTCATACGCTTGCTGACCATAGTTTAGGGCTGGGGCGAGGCCGTGGATGGATAGGTAGGGTGAGGCGACGAAAGTAGGCTCGCTCCAGGTGCCTTCTGCGACGCTGTACTTGGATTCAACATGGCCATTAACTGATGCTGCTTAGTATTGCTATAGAGTGTAGAGAGCAGTCTACATACCTGCATCGGTAATAGACAAGCCAAGCTGGTTCCAGTTGACGGTCTCGAGGGGAGCGGGAGGGAATGTCATGATGTTCTCGTAAGGCTGGACGTTTCTCAGTGAGAAAGAGAAGAAAACTGAACAGAATTCAACTTGGGAATTAGAGTCGAGAACTGTACAAAAGAATCGTGCGAAAGTTCTACTCTACCAAGATCTTTGACTCTATTGTCTATACCTCTACAATCCCTAACCTCAATGTCGGGTATTGCCATCAGCATGATTCTCCTTTGTAGGCAACCCATCTGAGCATCAGCATTCGAAGCACTGTGAATACTCGTTCTCCGCCCGGCGCCTGGCAACAGTGCTACCTGTGCACCATATAGAGCACAGCCCTATTCGTACCAATCTTGCCTTTGCATCGTCCAGCTTCCAGGTCCCGCCGTGCACTTGTCATAACAGTTCCGCTCCGCCCAGCGGGCCGACTTTAGGGAACGCACGCGCTCTGAGCTCCCGCGAGGCTTGTACACCGTTACATGTCACAAACACATGGATACTCAAGTTGTCTAGCCACGCTCTCGGAATCCGTAGACCTGCTTGGTGACCGTAGTGCTGATGGGTGTCGGGGATTAAGATGAAGCACTGACCTTTTCGATCGACTTGTGGCTTGCCTGAAGACTAGGCTGAATTCGTAATATTATGAACGCCACATCTCTAGAGCATATTCAACGGAGTTTTTTGTTGGCGAGGCTTTAGTTAGCTAGTCTCAAGTAGGACTTTGTAAGAATCCGGCACGGTGTACAATGAGCGTCGCAAGGCATTCAAACAAGAGTTCAACCAGTCGAGTGGAGCTACAAAGAAGATATGCAGACAATCTCAAAGTGAGCAAATAAGTATTACAGTTGTGAGAGTGACAGTGAGTGTCACACAGAGCCTGAATACAATAACAAGACTGGTATAATGATAAAAGATATTTGTTAGTTCTATGTACGGGACTAAAACCTCTGAAAAAACTCCAAATTATGAATGTTCCCAGATACAACATTGCCAACCCCATATATACAGTAGACATTACTATCCCTTACCGCATCTGTACAGTCCTTGCGTCACTACCAACCACTTCGTAAATCACGCCTTGATACTTTCACTGTCCTCAACCCATCTATCGAGTACGGCCTTCAGTCGCTCGCTTCCAGTTGCCTGGTAAGCATACTCGAACGCCTCCTTACTGATATCGAAAGGCCGAGCAGTGACGTTTGGCACATATCGTCCAACCAGCTTCTCAGGATCCATCCAGTCCTTCCGAATGTTTTGCTCAAGCACTTCTCGAAATGCTGCGAGGTGGGGACGCAAGAAGGACGAATGGAACGGCACATCAATGCCAGCGAGCGGGATTGTGGCCTTTCCGCGATCAAGAGTCACGGAAGTGGCCTCAACGGTGGAAAGTGAGGCAACATGGCGTTTGATCAGGGTGTCCAGAGAAGGCAGAGGTGTAGAAGGGGTGGCCAGGTCGTTGCAAACGAGGGTGAGAGTCTGCAAATTTCGCAAGGTACCAGCACAGACGTACTGCTTGTCCTGGACGTTGTAGTTGACGATCTCGAGGAGTGCACCAGACTCTTCTGCAATGGCCTTCACAGTCGTCTCAAGTTTCTTGATGTCGAAGCCCTTGGTGACGCGCGATGGGTCAACCGCCGTCATGCCAAACTCGCTTTGACCTTCTTCGTCACGTTCGACTGCGACTTGCATGCTAAGACCGCGGTAGAACACGATCGAGAGGATTTGCTCGAGTGGCATCATGTTGGCAATGGCACAAAGCGCAGCGTACTCGCCAAGCGAGTGACCAGCGTACTTGCTCTTATCAGAGACAAGACCCCGCGATGCCATATCTTCGAACGAAGCCTTTTCTGTGACCGTAAGTGCAGGTTGGGCGAATTCGGTCGAAAACAAGAGACCTTTCGGGTGACGGTAAGTGTAGCTCGGCGTTGTAGAAGTGATGTTGAAGAAGCGCTTGGTCTCCTTCACGCCAGTCTTGCTGATGAGTTCGTAGGTCATGCGCATGTAATTTTGGCGGATCGCTGCACCACGCTTGCCGCCAAAGTGGACGGTAAGCGTCTTCGGATTCTTGCGCACGATGTCTGAGATACGGAACCCTGATGCATGTTAGCTTCAAGCTCGGAAAGTAATGCTCTAGCAGATACTAGCTTACCATAGGTCTCATCAAAGTGCTTGTCAGCTCGATCCCAAACCTGTCGTGCGGCGGACGACGTCTCATATAGATCCATCCCCATATTCATTTCTTGACTTCCTTGGCCAGTGAAGACGTACGCTGTCTCGGTCGGCTCGATCTCGCATTCGCCAACGAACACCTTCTCTTGACTTGCCGCATTGCGTGCCTCAATCTTGATGATTTTATTCCCTGCCAGCATGGCTACATGATCGAGGTGCACTTCGATGCTGTCACCTCCACGTACCATGCCCACAAAGCTGGCAGAAAAGTTTCGCATGGATGATAGATCATTCTCGGCGCATCTCATCTCGGTGATGGAACGAATGATAGCCGAAGTATGCATACCATGGGTTATGGGACCAGGAAGACCGGCATACTTGGCGAATGCTGGCGACACATGGATAGGATTGAAGTCCTGGCTGACTCGAGAGTACTCGGCGTTGCTTGCAGGAGCAGCGAAGACGAATCCGTCTTCAGTAGTATCAAGAGATATGGGCCGCTCCAGAAGTACGCATTTGCTTACGACCTTGCCGTGACGCTCCAAATAACCAATCACCGGGTTGCTTGTCGGGTTGGGCGTAGCCGCCGAAATTGAGTCGTAATGGACGGTCGCAATCTCTTGCATGCCCTTCGCGCCCTTGGACGTGGCAAAGACCTTTCCATTCGTCCGCAGACGAGAGTAAACGCCTTTGCTTTTCAGTGACGAAAATGTGTCAAGTTCGAAAGTGAGTGTCTTCTCCGCAAGCTCTTCGACCTCTACGGGTTCATCCCAGGTGATCCACTCCTTTGATAGGAGCAGATTTGCGAAGCTCGGGGACGAGAATTTGACTTCTCTCAGATCTTCTTTCTTGTTTGTAAAGCACTCCGCAAAGTCAGTGTATGTACCCTTGTAGAAAAATTCTGATATGACGTCCATGACTGGTACATGGTTTCTACTGATCGTCGCGCAGACCTCGACAGTCTTTCCGGTTTCCGAGATGCTGATCGAAGTGGTTCGCGCAAAGCTTTCCGTCTTTTCGCCGACCTTAAGCGGAGCGGCGTTGGAGTGCATACGGAATTTGTTGGAGAGATGGACTAGCTTCAGCAGATCAGCTTGTACCAGAAGAAGCGCCTTCATGATTGCCTTCCAGCCCACGACGATGGCGAAGTCCATAGGCACGAAACCCTCCTTGTCCGCGCGTCGCATGCCCCCGCCTATAGTGGCCATGAATTTTTTGACCATGTCTTGTGTGATTACAAGCTCACCACCATTTGCTTTGTAACCTTGTTGGCCTCGTGGCAGAACCGGAGTTTTGTAACTCTTACCAACCCAAAGCTTCTTGTAGAAGTCAACGATGCGGTCTGTACGACCGTCATTGTCCTCGTGCAGTAGCGAGTGAGGTGTCTCAGGATGGTACGAAAAGCGAAACTCTATTGGAAGCGGCTCCGAACCAGCATTTTGATAGGCGTACATGCGAAGAATGATCTTATTTCCGGGCTCGGTCGCTATCGACAGGTCGGTTTGGGCTGTGCCATTGCTGCTCATGGTTATAGATACATAGTTGTGACGAAGCTTGTCCGTGATCATCACCGATAGATTATGCTGAAGATAGGTCAGATCACTTTGGGGAGAGCATATCGAGAGGTCAATACTTACAGCAGGGGCAAAAGCTTGCCTTATCGGGTTGGTTATCATACTATGACCACTCATGACAGTCTTGCTCTTGAACAAAGCATAGCGCCAAGAGAGCTTTTTCCCAGCCAGAAGATCGAACCACTCGTCTGGAGAAGGAAGCTCGTCAAGGTCTGCCGGTATGTTGAAGGTTGTGGCGTTCGGCTCGATGACAACGGACAAACCTTGTTGGCGCGCAGATTTCCGACTCGCATGATGACCGAAAAACTCGACTTTGGGAATGGCTTTAACATCGCCGCCATACGTCTCTTGCAGAATGCATGCAAGGTGACCTTCGTTAATCTTGTCTAGGATCACCTTGACGGGCTCATTGATGTTCTGCGGGGTTGCATAGGTCACTGCGACCGGGCCTTGAAGGATGCACGTTCGCTGTACGTCCTCGTCGACAACTGCGTCGACGAACTCAGACTGCCAAAGAGAGTCCTTCTTAAACCATGTTTCGAAGTTGTTGTCAAGTACGGGTATGAAAGGTACTGGTTTCTGACCGGACCGACGACAGATCGCCAGGAAGTAGTCTTGATCTTCCTGGTTAATCAGCTGTGTCTTACTCTCCTGGTAGGCATGTGAAAAATTGCGCAACGCCTCGAATGGCTCATCAAAATCTGCGTAGCTAGTAAAGATAGGCTGTGTAAGCTCCCAGTTGGACAGCGGCAGACGTTCCTCGATACGGCGAACGAAATCGCCAAAGATGCGGATGTAGGATGGATCAATCCACTGCGAGCGCTTGCTGAGGTAGAGAAGGTTGACCATACGACGGGCGACATCTTGATAAGTCATATCCTTGAGATCCACTGCCCTACCAGTGGCAAAATCATGACCGAACCACACCTTTTGAAAGTCCTTGTTGAGTCGTTCAATGATGTAAGGCTTCTGCCTTTCGAGCTTCGCTAGTTGCTTGTTCTTTGGCAGAGAGAAAATCCTCTTGTCGACTTCAGCCCACAACTTCACGCCTCGGGTAGCGATCTTATGAATAGGCTGACCCATCTCAGACTTGACGGTTATGATGCCACTGCATTGCTGCCACAATCCGTCTTCCACACCTTGACAGGCGGCGATAGCTTGCTTAGCGGCGAGTGAAGTGTGAGCTTCTTTGGCAACCATCATACGAGAACCAAAAAGTACGCCATCGAAGGGCATCGGCGGCTGGTTAAATCTTGACGCCCAAGAACCCACGAGGTAAGGGTACGTATCGTCCGTGCCACCAAAACCGGAGCCTGCGATAAGGATAATATTCTGGTATCGCCTGATTGCCGCATAGGTCTGGAGTATAGGTGCGTGAAAGTCTTCACTAGAATGGTGGCCTCCTCCACGTCCGCCAGTCCATTGCAGCATGATCGGGAAGCTGGAATGGTCCTTCGCGATTCGGATGACTTGATGAATGGCGTCGACATTGCCTGGCTTGAAGGAGATGTACTTGAGGCCCAAGTCATTGATATAGGATGTCGCAACCTCAAGAGAAGGCACGCCAGCACCTAGCGTAATGCCATCAATGAGAGTACCTTGTGAGACCATCTTCTTGATTAACGGGATCTGCCACCCGATCTGTCGAGGCGCCGAGTATATGAGGTTGATGGCGATACCTTTCCCTGCCGGGATCAGCTGCTCGATAGTATGAATGGCTTTCACTAGGCCATTTTCCGTAGGATAACCACCCGCGGCCAATTCGCAATGGTAGCCCGCATTGATCACTGCGGCAACGAAGTCGGGATGTACGGTAGTCGGCGTCATACCAGCAACCATAAGTGGTGGCGTTCCCAGAAGCTGGCTCATTTTCGTGCTGATGATCGTCCTTCCGGAAGCGTCAGTCAACAATGAAGGCTCGAAATCGCGGAGCCAGTCGGCAGATCTCTGGCTAGATTCTGATGATGGCGCATCGAAAAGATCAGACTTGTACCCGACATGCGGCAAGCCACCTTGCAATGGCCCGGCAAGTATGACACGCGTACCAGTGCCCTCCTTCGATCGGTGCAGAAGTGTGCCAACACCACTTGTCTCTCCTGGACCGAAATCGATGATGCAGGATCTGGTCGGAAAGGTCGTGGCGCCTGGCCAGTCCACCATCTCTGTGGTAATGGCTGAGGTGAGAATAGGAAAGAGCGCTTCTTCCTCCACTTCGCGAAGATCACGACCTGTCTTGCTATCGTAGACACTGATCAGAAGATCGGACGGCTTGATCACGATGTTGTGACGGACCATGTCGTCTACAATGATCTTCCTCGTGTTCGCAAGATAGAAGGTATGGAACGGTGCAGTGATCGGTAGGAAACGCGTCGTCACTATCTTCCCACTCAAAGGCTTGACTTTCTGCTGTGCCTTCTTGACATCCTCTAGCCATAGAGAAAAACTCTTGAGCGACTCTGGTGGCCCACCGCACACGATGTTCGTAGGTCCATTGACTAATGCAATAGCAACACGCTTGTTCTCCGGCAAGTGCTGGTTGAAAGCCTTGACTTGTCTTTCCAAGTCCGCACGAGGTAGATACATGACATTCATCATGGGCGTTGGCTCTTCGGATGCATCAGCGTCGTCCTGCACCATCTTTTGCCACGATGTTTGCTTTGGGAATTGCTGTTGCGAGCGGCATCCTGTATAGAAGAGAGCTATGAGGCAGGCCCTGAAAGCGCCCTCGAAATCGTCCCAAGTTCTGCACGTTGCTAGTCCTGCTGCGACAATCTGCATGGCTTTAGATTTCGTACTCGTATGATCTGCAGGCCATAGAACTTACAATGCCTTGACTATGGCCAGTGGAACCTTGCAGACTCTCAATGACATCGCCGGGAGTGAGTTGCCAAACTTTGCAAGTCACGTAGAAACTCGCGAGTTGGCCGAGGGCAATAAGCGGAAAGCTTACGGGCGCAGATAGGAGGTAATCTGAGTCTGGTGTCGATTCAGCCTTCTTCAGCCATTTGGAGAAGTCCAAGCCAAGGGAATATTGGTCGATGACAGTCTCGTCGTCTAGAAGTTGCTCGAAGATCATGTGCGCAAACTCGAAGATATCGTCCAATAAGCAACCATATGTCGCATAAAGACCGCGTAGCTCTGTGAAGTATTCCTGCGTGTTACCTTGTCCGCCTAACCAATGTCGTCAAGTCAGTATTCATTTTTGCGCAATGCAGACAGATGGTACTTACCAAAGACGGTATATGTGGGTACACGCTCGCTCGGATGCGAGGCTGCGAACAGGTGCGGTATCCTGCTGCTGAGTGGCCGTTGCATCAGGTGCATCGCCTCGTAGTAGCTCTTGATGATGTCTTGTTTGCTGCTTAACTCTGCATCTTGCAGTTCAGCGGCTCTCAAATGGATGTCCTTGCCCTGGAGATGGTCATTGCCTAGCTTCTCCACAATCTTGGAGAATAGCTCTGAAGACATGCTGGTTGCCCTGTCTTGCCGGCCGGCGATGTGCCGCAAGAATTGTACCAGTAGCTGGAGATCTGAGCATGGTTCCTGGATCTTATTTTCTGTGTATGATGAGAGGAAGTCGTTACGCATGCGACAGGCGAAAAGACGCAAGTGCTCTTTCACAGGCAGCGCAAAGCTCTTGCCGCCATATGTGCATTCGACGAAATACTCCTCCTCTTTTTCGACATTCAGCCTAGGCGACGCGAAGCCAAAATCCATGGTGATGCGAGATATGGTTGGTTGATATGGAGAGATGGAATTACTAGAATTGGGTATCAAAAGAATGGTCTATCTGCAACAAAAGACGAGGTGCACGCAAGAGACATGCGCAAGATTGAATGAGCGAAATGTGAGAGAGAAGATCGCCAGGTGACAAGGTCTGGAGCCAGAGATGCGATCGTAAGAATTGTTAGTCGATGATGTTAAGTCACCAGTGTCATGGCGGACCACCATCGCATCCCCGATGCCGTACGAGCTGCCTGTGTTGGCTTTCCACCATGGTGCTTACTTCGGCCTCAGTAGAGCAAGTGAGCGGAGTATGCACAACTGTGGCGCAAGTTCTGGTTCCCGCGGGACGAGGGGAGATGATGCTAATGATACAAAAGGAGATTCGGCGGACGCGCGACACGGGGAGTTTGCCCAACGCTAATCGATTGTTCCCCGATGACGCACGTGCCATTTCGATACGCCTCTTCTCGTAACTCTGAATTCTGTACAGTACCAGTACCTAGCGTAACTTTTCTCACGGCCGAGACACAGTGCCTACCCCTGCTTGCCTGTGCGTTTCCACTCCTCGGTGATCGCCACTGTCAGACCTGAACGTCAGTGCATGAAGTGACCGTGGAAGATGCGTCAAGAAAATGCACGTGGTTCAGATGTTTTGCAGCGGCCACGTGGGATATTGCGGGATCCACTCGACGGTTGAGCGTGCCTGATTGCCACGCAGGTAGCGATCACACTTCGGTCGGCATTTCAACGCTGCAAGACACAAGCGCTTAGGAAGCGTGCGCAATGTGGAGGAGGCTAATTTTTTACCGATGGGTTTAATTGCACGCAGCATTTTAACTGCTGTCGTGATGTCTCACCACCGGTGGACATAACGACTGAGGTTGCGGCTACATTAGTTGCGCAACCAAATGGCATCGTCGCTGAGCATCGTGTACTTGGCTGGTCAGTAATCGTGTACCTTCATTAAACTATGTGTGATCTATCGGTGCATAGAAAATACGAGACAACGCCTGTACGCGTTCGTTCCATATATACAAAGAAAAGCATATCGTACATTTGAGCATCTCTCAACACTTAGCCTAAAGCTCCAAGTCCATAGGCAATCTTGCATCAGGGTTTGTGAGGAACTCGGTTTCCATCTCTTTAGCATATGGAGGATCGTCCTTGGCCTTGAACATAGAGTTCGTCATCATAGATCTGAGAAAGTGATGATTCGCCTTGTTCTGCCTCTTGCGAACCCTCTCCAGGTATGCAGCATATACCTCCTTGCCCGCGGCCGCGAAGAGATACTTCGGATGAACGCCAATGGCTTGCGCACCCTTCTGGCCAAAGCCGAACGAGCTGACGATGAATGCCTTGACTTCCTTCGATGTGTGGATTGTTTCGCTGGGGAAGGCAATGTGGTCAAACTTTTCGAGTGCAATGTCGATATTGTCGGCATTTTTGTTGCCTGGGATCATGTTGCTGTCCATAACCTGAAGCGCGCCGTTCAGCATCCAAGCAGCAGCGGCGCCCTTCGGGTGGCCAGTCAAGTGCTTCTGGAACACAGCGAGAACGGGATTGCCTTTGGTCCGACCAAGCTGGGTCATTTGCTCTTGAATGACACCGCACTCGTTAAGTTCGTTCTTGACTGTCGACGTGCCGTGAAAGCTAGCAACCTGAATGTCGTCTACTGTCAGGCCCCATGTCGCCAGTGCGCCGCGCATTGGCGAGATCTTGGAGTCCCACTTCCAGAACTCATTTCCATAGCTGGTGAGCACGTCGGAGCGTTGCTTCTTCGTTTCCGTGAGAATAGCGTCTAGGCGATGCTGGCGATAGTCGTCAATATCAAACTCCACGGTGCGGCTCTTGTAGCCTTCAATCTCATCATTCAGATAGGTAACTTCGGACTGTTCATTCTCCAGTATTTGGGACATTCGAAGCTCGATTTGCCGCTTGCGATAGCTCATGTTGAGGAGTGGCGAGTCGAAATTGCCCTTCGAGGCGCCACTGAAGTTGATGGTGCCTCGACCTGGGGCAGGAAGCGAACGGCCAGCCTTATCGCTCGCTGTGCGCGTCAATGCAATGATGCCATGAATGGGCAACCCCATTTCGAGAGCCAATTTCGCACTGGTGAGGAGCTGAATACCGCAGCCTTCCGATTCGACAAAACCATTCCGAGTGGTCGTCGCCGGTCGCGACATCTCAGCCGGCGAACGTCCTCTGGCGAAGTCCTCGTCGGTGTTGATCGTCGCTTTCATATTCGCGAACTCGTAGGCAACGTCTTTCGCAAGATAATCGTAACCGCCGACAAACACAGCTTTAGCCTTGCCATTTGAGATGACCTCGACGCCAACATCAAGAGACTCTAAAGCGGTAGCGCAAGCGCCAACGGGTGTGATGTTAGGTCCGCAAGAGGAGAGCAACAGCATGTTGATCCATGCGCTCCCGGTATTAATGAACGACTCAGCCAACACATCGTTTTGCACGGGCTTATCCATGAAGCGCTCCTTATAGATACCCTGGAGAGATGCAGCGCCGCCAAATCCAGAACCGACGCATACGCCCAGCTGAGAAACATGAATGTACTTATAGAACTCGTAGGGATCAGTCACGCCAGCTGATAGAAGAGCCTCGACAGTACAGACGAGAGCGTACAATGTGGCAGGGTCGACCTGGTTCACAATGTCGTCTGCTATGCCGTAAGTGCGAGCATCCCAACCGGTGGGAACCTGCCCTCCAACAGTTCGATCAAAAGCAAGAGACTTTGGAACCATCAAATGAGCTCCTTTGTGCAGAGTGACGACGCATGTGTCTCCACCAGCGGTCGGTTTGACGGTAACTTTGTTTCCATTTTCGCGCAGAAGATCAGCCGCAGTCTCATTGGATACTTCGAATGGAGCAAAGTCATGTTGTAGATCGATCTCGTGAAGAACTTGCCTGGCAGCAGGGTCCGGACCATCTAGAGCGCGAGCGTCTAAGACACGGATACCGCTATGTTTGAGGATGTGCCCCTCATACTTTTGCTTAATCTCATCGTCGTTGATAGGCTTCTTGGTGTCCTTTTCGACCCACCCACTGTATGGCTGGCCTTCGCCAGTCTGGTATTCGATCAGCCCCATCATCCAGGCCATCTCAATGAAGCCCTCTAGCGTAAAGTGGCCGAATGACTCCATCTGCCATCGCGTGCGAGAGCTGCCATGAGGACCAACCTCGCCAAAGCCAACAACGACGACTACCTTCTCGAGATCTACCATGCCTTCCAAGGAGGAAAGATGCTCAATTTCTGAACTGTAATCGAAGAGCTTTGGGAAGTCAAACTTGATGTTGGCTCGTTTCTTGAAGGGGGCCAGGCTGGTGATCTTCGTTGCAGTAAGCGGTGTGTCACACTCGGCCTGCTGTTCCCTAACGAGGGCGCGGCGAGTCGAGCTTAGGTCGGAGAGCTCCTTGCGAATCATAGCAATCTCTTCTTTAAGGTTAGGCACGGCGCTCATACCACCACTCAGGTCAGCGAGAAGTGGTTCTGTATGAGTGACTTCGAGGACGGGTGAAGCCATCAGCCCCATTATGTTAATTGCCATCTCGTCTTGGGAGAAGGTCTTCAGACCCAAAGCCTCGACACCCTCAGCGACCATGTTGTTGTCGTTCATGAGACCAGTGCCACGAGTCCAGCCAATGATAGCACCGCAGACGGACAAGTACTCTGACCAATCCTCGGTGTGCCATTTGTTCAAAAGTCCTTCCAGACCTAGCTTTGACTCGGAGTAGAGACCATCCCCGCCAAAGACACCGTGGTTGGGCGAGAGCGGGAGAATGACTTGAGCTGGACGTGTTGTTATATGACGTGCTTCTTTTGCTCTCTTGACAGCACCAAGTAGGCGGAGAGTGTTTGTGAGCATCATTCGATGTGCCAACTCTGACTTTGGCCCGAGTTCGACTCCGTTAGCAGACTCTGAGATGGCAGCGAACGGGATGATGTGATCCAGGTCCCATTCGGAATCGGAAAGGCTGTAGATGTAGTCGGCCAGTGCCTCTGTGTCTTGATTACTTCCGGCATTGTACGGCACAACCATGAGACATGAGCCCTTTGAGCCGTGAGTGGAGAACATATTCTGGTAGAATTTAGTAGCTTTGGCGTAGGAGCTGGTAGTAACGATGACTCTCGCGCCTCCAGACACAAGGCCTTGCACAATGTTCGCGCCAATTGAGCCCTTGCCGGCGCCAGTGACAAGGACGTTCTTGCCTTGGAATGCCAGACCAGATGTAATGGCCTGTTCGAGAACCTCTGCATACTGACAGCTAAGGTCCTCTGAGTTGCTCCAAGAGCCATTAGACTTCTGCTGAATCTTAGGGTAATGTGCATCCCGAGTTGCGATCGAATCAGGCAAAGAAGCCAGATCCGATTCTGAAGACTTGCTTGGAGTCATGGAAAGGTCTGGAGTCATGGAAGGAGTAGGCGGCAGATGACCAAGTCCCATATGGATCGGCAAAGGCCCCTTTCCGCTCATGGACACGATTCCAGCCTCGAACTCCTTAGCCTTCGCGGTCATGTTGGGCACAGTGATTGCTGCTCTACTACGCGCAACAGCTGTTTCAAAGAAGTTGATGAAGCCTTTGGCGTCGATGGTGGTTCGAGGAGCCATCATTCTGTTGTCGGCAACGTATGTAGGTGCCTCCTTCATGGCAGAAACGCAGTCTTGTAGCAAGTCCTCAAACCAGAGTTCGACCGCAATCGAACGAGCTGGTTGCTTCTTCATATCGTCGGTCATGTGAGCAAGAACATTCATCAACCGCTTGCTGGAGCGATTGAGCAGGTGATGGCGTCGTCGCGCGACCTCGTTCGACTCGAGGCGAAGATAGCCTTGACGAATACCATGGTAAATTTTGAAAACATCCTGCAACGCCCAATTCCAGAAGGAGTCGTATACGCGAGCCTTTCTCTTGTCGAAATACGGCTTGATGCCATTGGCGTATTCGTTGCCATGCTCCAGGTTCCACAGGTCGAGCTCATTTTGCATGTTCTGCATATCGCTTTTGAGCTGGGCAACTTCCTCGGCTGCAGCATTATTGTTCTCGCCGAGATGACGAGCATAGGCGTCGTATACCTCCTTGTGAAAATCATTAGAGCGCTTGTTCAGAGCATCTAGCGCTTTGGAGTCTACCGCAACTGCAACTGCTGCAGAGCCGGGTGCACCAACAGCGGCCTTGTTGAGTGTGATACCGGCGGCGGTAACGTAGGCATTGACGCTCTTTGACCAGAATTCTCTCGCATTGGGTTCAGAAGCCAGACGCGCTGCTGGTGGGCCTTGCAAAGCCACCAGCATGATCGAGTCCTGCCTTCCCGACCCGAAGCCATAGTCGCTTTGTAGCATCTCACGAGCCTTCGACTGGTTGAAGCCACCCGGCATCTTGCTGGAGAAGAACTTGTCCACGAGTGACTTGGTTCGCTTTCCCAGCGCACCTGAGAAGCTCTTTTGCAAGAGTGCCGCAAGATCGCTCAAAGGCAAGTCCTCTGCGCCATCTGGTGCAGAGCCAAACTCAGCATCGAGATCGCCTGTGATCTCGTTCTGAAGCGTGGATCGCCCTGTACATGTCAGCCGTCGCGCCCAACTCGTATGCATACGCGTCAACACTTACCACCCGACAGCGCCTTGACGCTCTGATCGAATGCGACATCTTTGGCGGACTTCTTCAGCGCGATAGACACAATGGTGCGGATGACTTCGCCCGCCTGAACTTGGGCGTCCTCGATGGGTCCTACGGATGAGATGGGGGCGGGCGCCGGGCTGGCGGCTTGTTGGAGCGCAACTGCCGCCGCCATCGGCTCAGCTGCGGGGCTGGGCGCTGCTTCCTTTTTTGGCGGCATCTTCGACTCCTTCTCCTGACCGACGTAGTACACATCATCGCGATTCTTCTTCAAGCTCAGGAAGTCTCGCGACACCGAGTTCGCCGTGTCGTACTTTCGATATACCTGTTCTCGCGTCCGCTTCATCATGGTCGTCAACGTCTCTGCAGGGCCGATCTCCACTGTCTTCCTCGTTCGGAAGCCGGAGAGCAACAAATCCTGGGTTTCCGTCCATCTTACCGGCGAACAGAATTGATGCCTACGAGCTGGTCAGTCGTTGCTGCGTTGCATGGGATGGAGTTTGCGCACGCTAGCAGCTCAATGAGTAAAGTGTGGCACAGCTCCTGCTGCCGCGAAAAGTTCTCGTAGAAATCGGTCATGTTCGCAGCGTTCATTTCACTGGTAGGAGCTGCGGGAACGCTGTGAGCGTCGAAGTGTTCTATCTGTGGTTTTTCTTTTGGAAAGACTTAATGAACGACAAAAGATTGGACACTGCTTCGAGCGGGATTGTGAATTCAGCATCGGAGCCAGTGAGGATGATATCCTTTTGCTTGTAATCCCGAGCTGACATACTTGCACTGCTAGGTGGGATTGTCTACAAATGCTGGTATGTTCTCCATGCTCATCGAGCTAACCCAAATAGACGCACCGTGGCTCCGCCGCGGATGTCCGTTGGTTGTTTCGCGTCCTGACTTGGCTCCGTCGCATATCCGTCCAATATACTGGCGGCTGTCAAATCACTAGGTAACACCTGAAACTGCACCAGCCTGCGATGATCTCATCAAGTCCGAATGCTAAGGATAGAACTTCTTCCAGGGGGATAAGCACAGGTCGTTCCTGCATCTAGCACGTGCACCAGTTGCTAGGCTCTTCCCCACGTGGAGACATGACTGTTGTGCCGCCCAGGGCTTTGCAGGACACTTGTACACGATTCCGACTGCCCTAGCGTCATGCCCTTGGACCGCACTGATGCTATCAGTTCGAGAGAGGCTGTGTACCAAGCAGTCTTGTCGAGCCACACAGGGCAAAAGAGAGATCAATACGATGCTACGATGCGTTGTCGCGACCGCTACCATTCTAGGTAATAAAGACACCTCAAAGCGAGCTGCGCCGTTCGATGTCATGTCATGGTCGGACCACTAGCACTATCCTGCAGTCCTGTACCTTGACGGTGTTAATCTACACTACGGAGAAAGTTTGGCACAGTGGAATCATCATTCCTTGCCAATCTTCTTTGTTCATACAGCTGAACTGGGACCTGTTGTCATGGTGCCTCACCCATGTCATGCAGAGTGGCAGAGCTGATAAGTCCGGCCGACTTTGCAGGTCGTAGCTCTGTCGTTTCAACGATTGCAGGGCGTGATACGAAGCCTGGATACTGAATATGCGAAAAGTCGACAAGCTCTTCAACAGTCCGTCCCGTCCATATATATGATAGCGCACGCTACAGAGTCTTCCACATCGTTGCGATAACTCCGTCCTCTCTCCAAGTGATATTGATCAGCGTTGCCTTCTCTGTCGCTTGGGAGTTCGATCGTCACGATGTCCGCCCCGCTGGAGACCATTGCTCATTTCCCTTCTCTCGGATCATCAAAGAATGTAGCTTCTCTATCGAGGGAGCTGATCAATTCGCACATCTTCGTTATTCTTCCACCCTTGGTTGCAACCATTCTTTTTCTATACATCACATGTCATCTTATCTATAATCTTTACTTTCATCCCTATGCCAAGTACCCGGGTCCTTTTCTCGCAAACATCACCGATCTCTATGCAGGTTATCATGCATGGAAAGGTGACATTCATCTGGACATGTGGCGATGTCACCAGATTTACGGTAACAAAGTTCGATACGCTCCGAATCGTCTAAACATTAACACCGTCACTGGCTTGAAGAGTGTGTAACTAGCCAAGCACCATCTTTAACAATAAGCTAACATGTGGTAGATATATACAAGGATGGCAAGCCGTATCTCAAAAGCAAAAACTATGCTGCCATGGTGCATCAAGCTACAAACACGCTTACCGTACGCGATCGCAAAGACCACGGACGACGAAGGCGTGTTATTCAGCAAGGATTATCCGATGCCACATTGCGCGCTTTCGAGCCCCACATGTACGAGATCATTAATCGCTTCTGCGACCGCATGATCCAGACTGTCGAAGAAGGAAGCAAAAGCCAAGAGGCCGGCGACCTAGCGACCAGCACTCAAGCTGAGGAGACATGGAAGACATCGAGAAATATGTCCGAGTGGTGCAACTACCTGGCCTTTGACCTTATGGCAACCTTCATCTTCAGCGGCAAGTACAACATGCTTGAGCGCGAGCAATATCGCTATGTTGTGCAGTGCATCGAGGAGTCCAACATCCGCGTCTCTTCAATTCTGCAGGCACCCATTCTTAAGGCCTTTCGCATGGACCGTCTCTTCTTTCCGCGTGCTATTGTAGCTCGTAACATGTTCCTCGGCTTCGTTGGTAAACTCCTCCGCGACACCAAGAAGAACGATCGGTCTCAGCGCAAGGACCTTTTCGAAATGCTATCCCATGCCAAAGATCCAGAGACCGGCAAAGGCTTCTCTCCCGAAGAGATCGTCGCGGAAAGCGTAACTTTGGTAGTCGCCGGCGCTGATACTTCGGCTACTGCTATGGCTGCTATCTTCTTCTATCTTTCGCGCAACCCTGATGCGTACGCCCGCGCCGCTGCAGAGGTCCGTTCCACATTCACTTCTGTCGAAGAGATCCAAGGAGGCGTCAAGCTCAACAGCTGCCGCTATCTCCGCGCTTGCATCGACGAGGCGATGCGCATGTCTCCT
The DNA here is from genome assembly GCA_010015745.1 of Setomelanomma holmii. Lineage (NCBI taxonomy): Eukaryota > Fungi > Ascomycota > Dothideomycetes > Pleosporales > Phaeosphaeriaceae > Setomelanomma > Setomelanomma holmii. The sequence continues at coordinate 113,901 of ML978213.1, forward strand.
TCTGTCGGTCAGACCCTCGCTCGTGAAGTCCCAGCTGGCGGCGCCATTGTCGATGGCGACTTTATTCCCGGTGGCTGCGACGTTGGCGTTCCCATCTACTCTATCCATCATAAAGACGAGGTCTATCCGGATCCTTTCAACTATAACCCAGAGCGCTGGATGGTTGAGAAAGAGGGCGCATGCCAACAAATCTTGGATATGTACGCCGCCTATAATCCTTTCTCGGTTGGGCCTCGCTCGTGTATGGGAAAGGGCGTTGCCTTAGTCGAGATGATGGCTACGTTTGCTGTGGTATTGTTCCGGCTCGACTTCAAGATGGCCGACAGTGACACTGCGGGAGGGAAGCCTGGCAAGGAGTATGGAAGACACAGGTCAAGCGAATATCAGCTTCGCGACCATATCACAAGTGCTAAGGAGGGACCAATGCTGCGGTTCAGGCCGAGGATCATCAAGGAGATTGTTGCATAGATTCGACTCGTCGAACATTAATCATGGGTTAATCGGGATCAAGCATCTTGCTAAAGTGTAACGTTCTGCATATCGCATTTCACATGTACATATTGTGTTTCAACGTTAGTATCGCGAATGCCAGGAAATGATAGACAACTGCATATCAACGACTAAGCTTAGATGGGCGTGACTGACACAATCATCATTACTATCCGTCTCACTGATCTTCGTCCCAATCAATTTTCTACCAAGCTTTGAACCTCAATTTCTGCTAGCATTCTTAAATTACTTGAAATCGCTCTGAGGCTTGACTGGCTTGCTCAAACGCTAGAGCAGAAAGATCAGAAATCGCGAAATGCAGCAAAGTATCTTTGCGCTCGAAAAGATGACCTTTCAGTCAGCCATCAAGCCTGCGATAGCATCAGTGACATTGTCGGAGGAATTGCGAAGTGGTCTAATCATTTCTGGACTAGTGTGCACGTCATGCTTGGCGCGAGCTTGATCTCGGGGATGACATCTCTTCTGCTTTCCCGAACCCCCGCCTAATGAATATTATCGACAACACGTGCACGTGTAGACGGCTTCTACATAGCTTCTATGCATCAATTATACACATCTGGAAAGACGAGGCAGTGCACTCTTGTGGAGAACGGTCTATTGAAGCGACCGAAACGCGTTCGAACGCGTCACTCAAGGAGCCAACCTCGTTCAGATGTGTCCGGAATCGGCCTTGCGGCCTCGTCGAATGTCATTTCACTGGATCTGACCGAGGGTGGATCGCCGGTGTTATTGGAAAGAATCTTGGCTTGGGGGGCCGTGGATCGACGTGATCATTCCCACCATGCTCAGGGGTGTGCATCACACCGACGCTGCAAGACTCCGGCGGGAGGAAATGATGACGTTGACAGCATCTCCGTCCTCGCAGTCACTTCGCGCCTCGAAGAAGCTAACATGCGACGGGTCGAGGTGGCTCAGCATTGTCTCGGTAACCGTTGGAAAGTGTGGCTGCAGACTAGCTGCACAGCTACTCTTCCATGCTGGATTAGGTGGCAGACAGTAGAGCGCAATGCCTTTGTGATTGGACTAACACGCGAAGTCCGCCACTATGCCAGTCTTCATGCCAAACTTGGACCGAACATCGAGAAAAATACCGCGGAGGGATTGCACCGCGCGCTCCAGACAGTCATCATGTATCTTGGCTGAGTAGCTCTCGGGCACCCCTCGAGGATGATAGACAATGGGTGCAGCAGACAGCTACATCAACAATGGACCGATTCTCAACACCCTAGTGTCTGGACCCTTTCCGTTCGTTTGTACTCCAGAAAGTCGCAAGTTTGCGGTACTTGCCTGAATACCCGTCCTCGGCAGGATGTCACATTCGTTTCGATTCCTTAATGTGAACAGATGCACGATAGACACACAGAAGGACTTCGGCCCTACCAACGCCTATTGTTATGGAGGCTTCGACTTTACCTTGTTCTTTGAGGAGACCTTGTTGTCGATAGTGCCTTTCGCACTCATACTGCCTGTTCTTGTGCTTAGGCTGTATCGACTCAATAAAGCAAGCATAGTTGTCGATGGGGGTCGTTGGCATTTCGCGAAGCAGGTGTGTATAGCGAAGGGGTGGTTGCGCGACTGACTCTATGGCTGACAATGCCTAGGCTCTATATGTTCTTTATGGAGCTGTACAAGTGCTGTCGCTCGGCGCGATAGTGATGCCCGATACGATCAAGACAAACACGACCATCGTCAGCGCTGTGATCAACCTCTTTGCAATATTCACTTTGGCCGCTGTGTCAAATTTCGAGCACTATCGGAATCCTCGGCCCTCGTCGCCTATTGGCCTCTACTTGGTGCTCACCTGGGTATTTGACCTCGCCAAGGTTCGAACACTCCTCGCTGTACGAGATGGGAAACCGCTTGCCTCCATGGCTGCTGTGTCTGCAGGGCTCAAGTTCGCACTGGTAGTATCGGAGTTGAAAGAGAAGCGAGCGTGGTTAAAAGACCCCAAGGCGTTTCCTGCGCCAGAGTCCACAGCAAACTTCTTCAACCGCCTGACATTCTTTTGGGTCAATCCACTGTTATTGAGAGGCTTTGGACAGCCGATACAGGAAAAGGATCTGCCAGAAGTGCAAGATCAGATCGTCGGCGGGAAGAACTTACTTGCTTTCGCTGAGCGATGGGAGAAGTGTATGTATCAACTTCGGCTTCTCAATGACCTGTGCTAATGACTTCAATGGCAGATCCTCACAAGGACAAACCCAACGCGCTGTTCAAGCTCGCCCTCAGACATCACTGGCGAACTTTCGCATCAGTCATTCTGCCTCGTATTTGCTTCACCGCATTCAATTTCAGCCAGCCGTTCTTGTTGCAGCGCACGCTCAAATATCTGTCGGGCTACGACTACGGCAACCGTCCATCAGTAGGGAACGGTCTCATTGCATCTTACGTCCTCGTATACATGGGCTTTGGCATCACGAATGCGATGCACCAACATCGTAATTACCGCAGCATCTCGAAACTTCGAGGATCACTCATCGGAGTCATCTACAAGAAGACTTTGGGCATGAGCTCCTCGGCGCTTGCTGAATCGGAGGCTGTAACGCTGATGAACGCTGACGTAGAGCGTATAACAGTTGGTCTCCGTCAATCCCAAGAGTTATGGGCAAGCTTTTATGAAATCGCGCTATCTGTATATCTGCTTTTCGAGCAAATAAGTTGGGCGGCTTTGACGCCTTTGGGCGTCATCTTTCTTTGCACAACGGCTGCGATAGGTGCTTCGCCTAAGTTGGCATCTTCCCAGAAGACATGGCTCGACAAGATCCAGGCTCGCGTCGATGCAACAGCGTCAATGTTAGGATCGATGAAGGCGGTCAAAATGGCTGGACTCACACCGGACCTCGGCAAAAAGATCCACGACTTGCGTGAAACCGAGATTGCGACCGCAAGAACTTTTCGTGGAATGCTTGTCAAAATTACCACATTTTGTAAGTGTCACATGCACTTTCGATAGCAAGGCTGACAAGTAACAGCATTTGCAAGCACGTCCTTCAGTCCCGTCGTTGCTCTCGGCACGTACATATTCATGGCGAAGTATCATGGCTACCCGGATCTTACCTTAGAGCGAGGCTTGACATCACTCGTGCTTATGAATCTGCTGCTCGAGCCTGTGGCGTTCTTCATAACTGCTTTGTCCGGATTGATCAACACAATGAGCTGCATGGAGCGCATTCGTATCTATGTCAACACGGAGCGTCGCAACGAACCGATGCTTTACCGTCCTCGATCCACGCGCCCAGGTGTACCGGGAGCACCGCTTGCCTCTCCACCGCCCGCGTATTCGCAATTTTCGCTCAACAATATTTCTGAGGAAATAGAGGAGGCGCTCCCGGACTGGCTACCTTCACATAAGAACGAGAAGAACGAGGAGCTTTCTGCAAGTGCGAGAGAAAAGCAGCCGATAGTCACGTCCCAAGACGCCGACATAAGTAGCGACGACATCACCTTGGCGTCGGCTCATGAGAGACGAAATTGCATCGTGGCTGAGAATGCTAGCTGTGGTTGGGATCGACAGAAATTGCCCACGCTCATGAACCTCAACTTCAAGATCAAGGAAGGGACTGTGACTATGGTTGTCGGTCCGGTAAGCAGCGGAAAGTCCACGCTGCTCAAGGCACTGCTAGGCGAAACGCCAGCTGCCAAAGGCTTGCAGAGATCGTTCTTTACGGAAGTGGCTTACTGCAGTCAAAGTCCCTGGCTAGTCAATGGTACTCTGAGAGAGAATATCATCCACGGGTCGGATCTCGATCCAACATGGTATAATACTGTCATACAGGCATGTGATCTGGAGACGGATATCTCCAATATGCCGCTCGGAGATGAGACCATCGTCGGTAGCAAGGGTCTAAGTCTCTCTGGCGGCCAGCAACAACGTGTTGCACTCGCCCGAGCGATTTACTTCCGAAGGTCCATTGTTTTGATCGATGATGTTTTGTGCGGCCTCGATGCTTCAACTGAAGAGCATGTCTTTGAGGCGGTGCTTGGAGAAAATGGTCTCCTCCGGGGCGCTGACACCACTGTCATCTACGTCACAAACGCAGTATATCGCTTTGAACAAGCTGATCACATCATCACATTGGGCTCCGATGGCACTATCACTGAGCAGGGCACATTCGATGAACTCAGGCAGCAAGGCGGTTATGTGAGTAACCTGACGCGGCGCGGTGATCGAAACATCCAGAAGCAAGGCGAGCGCCACGCCATCAAAGGATTCAAGCAATCGTTGGTGCACATGAAAACGGAGGAATGTATCGTCAAGGATAATGCTGCGGGCGACCTCACAATTTACTCTTATTACATCGGCACTTTCGGTTGGATGCGATGGCTGGTCTTTTGTTTCTTCTGTGCTCTCTACGGATTTGGAACTGCATTTCCCAGTGAGTTCTGCTTATTACTCCAGAAGAGCTTTACTGACCAGATCTAGATGTGTGGGTGAAATGGTGGGCTACATACAACCAGGCTCATCCCAATGAGCACATTGCATGGTATCTCGGCATGTACCTTCTCCTAGCCATTCTGGGCCTCAGCTCGCTCGTCGTCGCATGCTGGGTGCTCATCATGACAATGACACCGCAAGCAGGCCGTCAACTTCACGAGAGGCTACTGCAAAGCGTACTGAATGCGCCAATGTCATTCTTCGCCACGACAGACACTGGTATAACAACCAACCGCTTCAGTCAGGATCTGGAGCTTATTGACATGGAGCTGCCTGTTGCATTAATTCGTACTGCAATGATGTTCTTCGTACTCCTGGCTCAGCTACTTGTCATTCTCGCATCCGCGAAGTGGGTCGGTATCGCTATGCCGGCCATAGTAGTGGTGATCTATTTCTTGCAGGTCTACTACCTTCGCACATCTCGACGCCTCCGGATCTTGGACATCGAAACAAAAGCTTATCTTGGTACACAATTTCTGGAGATGCTAAGCGGTCTCATCACTGTTCGCGCCTTCCAGTGGGAATATCAGCACCTCTCGCGCTTCCTCGACATGCTCAAAAAAGCTCAACGACCATTTTATCTTCTATACTGTGTGCAAAGATGGCTCAATATGATTCTGGATCTTATAGTTGGCGGCATGGCCATCTTGCTGGTCACCATAGCCATCAAGACTAAGGGAACTGTGGACCCTGGCATGACTGGTCTCGCTCTTACCAACCTTGTAGGCTTTTCGCAGATGCTGAAGCAGCTCATCACCAACTGGACCCTACTTGAAACATCAATGGGTGCTCTCGCGCGAATCCGCAGCTTTACTGGCTCAGTAGAGACGGAAAATCTCCCAGGAGAAGACCAGCCTGCACCCGAACACTGGCCCAATTTCGGCGGTATCGAATTCCGCCATGTCGTGGCATCACACAAGAAGTCGAAGAAGGCTACGCTGAACGACATATCAGTCGCAATTCCACCAGGCACGAAACTGGCGCTTGTTGGCCGCTCTGGCTCTGGCAAGTCATCGCTCATCGCGGCACTTCTCCGCCTCATGGACGTTTCGTCCGGCCAGATCATTATCGACGGTCTCGACATATCGACGCTTCCTCGCCAACTGGTGCGTAGCCGACTCATCGCGCTTCCGCAAGACCCGTATGTCCTCGCCGGTACTGTCCGTGAGAATATCGACCCGCTCGGCACCGTCTCGGACGACCAAGTCATCTCGGCACTCCGAAAGGTCAAACTCGACCACCTTCTCGATAACCCCGACATTGGACTCAACGCCAAATTAAGCCCAGATATGCTTTCCCACGGGCAATGTCAACTTCTCTGCCTCGCACGCGCCATGATGCGGCGCTCCTCCATCCTCATTCTCGATGAGGCCACAGCGTCCGTAGACGTGCATACCGACGCACTCATGCAAGACATCATTCGTACGGAGTTCAAGCACCACACCGTCATTGCAGCTGCGCATCGTCTAGATACTATCATCGACTTCAATGCAGTGCTTGTGCTCGATCAAGGCAGGGTTCTCGAAAGTGATAATCCGCAGAACCTGCTGGCGAGGGACACCGCGTTCAAGGAGTTGTGGCAGATTCAGAAGGGGGAGAATAGGGACTGGGGGCGGAGTACACTGAGTATGTTGAACGATGCAGGGGACCGTGCGAGCTTGATGAGTTTTGCGACGGGGAGGTAGGTGGGCCCAGAAGGGCGCATTATTGGTGTGGAGCGTTTGTTTGCATATTCATAGACTGGCATATTACGCTTTCCTTCACCTTGTACATAGCTTCGCGCATGTAAATAATGTAGAGCATCATCTGGACGTCTTTGTGCTATATACACATTGGTTTGTGCTCTTGTGACCGTCTCCATGAGCTTCTATCGCATATGGACCTTACGAATACCTTCTTCGTACATTCACACAATGAATTGCCTTCTTGCATGGGCAATATCAGTAACTTTCACGAAGCACCTCCGTCTCGCAGCTTCGTTGCCGAGCACCAGCAGAACAATTTGGCAACTCAAGTGGAGGTGGGCGCCACAGTCTCCATCTCACAACCCTTCCTCCTGTCCATGCTTCCATTCCATACCACTCGCGCCGTATTGAATTGCGGCACAGGCTCCCACGATCTTCATTTCCGACACATCCAATCAAATTGACACGTCATGCACAAAATTTAACAGGGCCTTGGACAGGCGCAGATCCCTACTTAGCGTTCTCTTACTTCCCGGGGCTAATGCATCTTGATTCCCGAATGATATCGAGCCTTCGATTAGCTTGGTCGGTCTCCAGGTCAAAATTGGTGATCGCGCACTGTGCGCAGGTCGCTATGTTGGTTCAGTCGGTTTGCGTCGCGGTGGGCGATCCAGCATACTTGGGCAATGGCAAAGGGTCGCAACAATATCTGTGCCGCGTTGACTAGCTGCGTTGAAGGTCCTCCGCCACGCGTCAACTCTCGCGTAGTGTAGCGAACGGGCGGAGCGGGAATCGCGACGGGCACGTGATGTGGGCCGGACACCTGAGCAGTCATGTATCGTCTGGAGCTTGTCTTGGCTACCTCTCATCCATAATTTGCAGCACAGTCGAGTTCCGGACAGTACATTCCTCGCGACCTTTGCAGCCAAGGGATGCCCGGACTGCATCTATGTCCCCGTCGCCACGCATCTCAATGATGATGGCTGTGGCTGTATCGCAGGAGATCTCGAGGCCCTTGTTTGGAGGTGGAATATCGACGTTTGATGTTGGTGGGCAAAAGCAGTCAGCGGTATTAGGACAGTCTGGTGCTTCTGATACGGGAGGTTCGGGGACGAGGTCCCGACTCCCGCGTTCGACTTGGTTCACGTCGTAGTCTCGTCGTCCAGAGGAGTACTTCCCTTGCGTTGGACCGCATTTTGATAGGCGGAGTCCGTCCATCTCCATTTCTTGGATTACTTGAGGGGCGTTATTGTGTTCTCGCGCATTCCCAGGACAACATTGGGTGCGCGACACTGGCTCATCAAGCTGCTGGGCGCTATCAAGCGGATGTGCGGCAACCGCTCCTGGGATTGAAGTCGCCTTAGGCGTTACGCACTGTATTGTTGCTACCTTTGTTAGAGCAATGCGCTGGGTCTGAACAGGTGCGTCGTTCCCATTGAATTTTCGAAGAAAGCTTTGCACCTCTTCCTGTGTCACACCACGCTGCGCAAGCATACTTCGAAGCCCTAGATTCTCTTGTGCAACTCTGCGTGCAGCACGTTGCATGTCCTGGGTGGCTTCGACGCCTTTCAGCTCATAGTCGCGCACGCGTTGCTGCAGATCCTCGATCAGCTCTCTGCGCTTGTTACGCGACCGGCGCTGATTCTCTCGTATACGCGCCGATGTCAGCATGTCACTTCCCTGAACAAGGTCAGCTACCCCTGCTTAACGAAGTCCGATCTCTGACGCACTTTGTTGGACATTCTGAATGAATATAATGGTTTTGTGAGGTCGACGAGGGCTAAGTGGATGTTTTGCGGAGTTTGGCGGGAAGCCGCGTTTCCATTTTGGGTGGGGCTTGCAGAAGGCACGCATCATCGCTAACTTAAACACCACGTTCTCGTCCTTCATCAACCACAATACCATCTTCGTCATAACAGGTGAACCTTGATGGTGTTCACGAAGGCAGGGAAACCACAGAGATTGCCGCCACTGCGACACTCGTTCAGCGAGCGCTATATTCTAGACTCTACGAACTACAATCTACACTCCAGGTGCAGGTCTGTCAAGCGATGTACCCCTTACTTGCCGGGTTTTCAGTCTGCAAAGTTGAAGCATGAAACCGCTTGCAACTACATGCGAAAGGCCTGCGAAGATCTGCGTATACAGATACTCCCGAGAATAAGCCGGCCGCCTGAGCTTGAGTGCGATACCTTCTGAGGCTGAAAGACTCGTTGATGGCACTCAGCTAACAGGCTTCGAACACATACCTATTGACGGTGTGATTGTTGATACGGCAAAGGTAAGGTTGAATCAAGTAACAGTCGTTGCAACGAGTTGAGGTAGATGATTGATTGCTAGAAGCAGCAAGGTTGCACCTCCTAGAGGAAATACACCTTGTGCACGGGCTACCTAGTCGCCTGATTAGGTGCTTTCACTTTACGTACGGTAGTTTGATTCCCAACAGTGATGACCGATGCCCACGATAAAGATAACAGAGATTGCAAGTTCTTGATGTTCGCGACCCCTACACATAGCGGCCTAATTGTCTAAGTGGGGTAGGGTATTAGTATCCACCACATACCATACATAGAGGCCTTGAGGTTAACTCGCCATCCAGAATACTCCAAGTATTTCCCAGCAAAGCATCGCAAAGAACATTGTCAACCCGTAAGACGTCGCTGGTAGCCAGAAGGTCATGCAAGAGAGCCCACAAAGTAACGTAAAAGCACCCGCTGTGTCAGTGAGACTCCATCGATCGCTCAATATGCCAATGATTGGGCGTCCAACCGCGGTGCCGATGTCGAGTATGTTGATTATGTCCGTAGCTTGATCTCTCGAGAGTCCCATGGACAGTGCGAAGTCTGCAAACGAGAACAGGAGAACCACGTACCCGAGCATGCTAGTGAAAGCCCATGCAAGCAGTAGTAGTACATCGTACTGTCGAATGAGGTTGGTATCAAATCCAAGCTGCGTTGGCGAAATCGCATGATTACGATCCCGAATCACGATAATGGCAAGGATAATCGCTACGAATGCGATCATACCGGTGATGCGCAGAGCCCAGCTGATGTTCCAACGCTGGATTATGGCCTCAGTGCCCCATGTAAACGCAGCTCCACCAACGCCGGACCCGGCAGCGCTGATTCCATTCGCGTGGCTACGTTGTCGGAAGAACCATTGAGACAAGATTGGCAGCGCGGGGATATATAGGAAGCCTATACCGCACCCAATAAGCACTCCTTGCGAGATGTGCAGTTGCCAAATTCGAGTCGCGAACGAAGCTGAGATGTAGCCAGCGCACTGTATGACCGCCTCGAATAGCATGACCGGATGCGTGCCGAAGGTCCTGATGAGGATTGTGACAACCGGTGCAACAAGCATGGCAATGGCAAAGTTGAAGCCATCGATGAAAGCGTAGTCCCAGGCCGATGCTTCCGAAAGACATTATCGGCAAATAATGGGACAAGTAAATGCCGTATGACTATTGATGCCGCTGTCAGGACGTGTGCGGAAAGAGAATCATGGAGCAACAAAGAAGAAGATACCCACGGATACTGCACCTCAGGTGAAACAATTCAGGGTGAAGCAAGCAGCTACACAGACCCAACCATGACCACCATATGGAGGACTGTCTTCCCCGTCATTCACATTGTCAATATCGCACACGATGGTGTCGGCCAATTGATCCGACGCATGCGGCGCTATGGTGTCGGTATGTTAGGTCCATTGGCGGGGACCGATCAGGGACAGTCGTGCGTTTACTAGATATGCCAAGTATGATATGCGTGTACATTGAGGTTCTTGGTTGTTGCATTGCTAAAGACAGGGACGGTTCCTCGGCAAGGCAAGACGTCATAGTGCTTGCCCCGCACGTGCCCCTCCCTCGAACTCTAATGCACCTTCCGCTATGGTTCTGCACCATTTGCTAATGCTGTTCTCTCTTCTTCTATCTTCTTCGCTTTCTCCTCCTTCAATCTTTTCTCTTCTCTCTCGCTATATCGATCCCCAAAAAGGTCAAAGTGTGGCCTCATTACTATTGTGTACTTCACGAACTCCTCCATGCAGTCAACGAGCCTATCTCTATTGCCACTCGGTATCAGCCTACTCCCGGCATCTTCCTCCGTAAACTGTGTGTATGCCTTTGGTATCGAGCTTTGATTCGGTATCGCAAACATTCGCATCCATCGACCGAGTATTCGCAACGAGTTTACCGTATTGAACGACTGCGAACCACCTGAAACTTGTGCGATGGCCAATGTGCGGCCTTGTGTCGGTCGAACAGAGCCGGTCGAGAGTGGTATCCAGTCTATCTGATTCTTGAACACTGCAGTCAAATTTCCATGTTGCTCCGGACTGGTCCAAACATGTCCATCGCTCCACTTGCTGAGTTCTCGCAGCTCCTGTACTTTAGGATGCGAATGCTGCACATCGTCCTTCATGGGCAGGCCGCTGGGGTCATACATTCGAACGTCGCAACCGAGCCGATGGAGGATACGACTAGCTTCGTATGCGAGAAGGCGCGAGTAGGAACTGTCAACTTTCAGCGTGGCGGTGGCTGCTCGCAAAGGAGCCTGTACCGCTTGCGCATGCTCCCATATAACACCAACACTCTCAGTCTCTCATCACCGGCCTTAAGAACCTGGAGATCTACCATCTTGAGTATCGTGCTCAGCTCGAGTTGCTCGACCCAATCCTCCTTTGAGTTTGCATCGTCCACCAAGAACGGCCGGTAGGCTTCTCGGACAGAGGGCTCGTCATCGGACGTTGGAATCGCGAGCGTTTCATTGCGATACGTTGAATCGACCAGAAACTGTGCTCGAGCACGTTCTGCGGCTGTGTTGTTCAAATCGCCATTACCGATGGAGCCCATGTTTCTAAAGGGAACACGACTGGCACCAGACGCGATCTTGGTGCAGACTCCTATGCGATGTAGGGAACGATATATGCTCATCAATAACAGACGGCGTGAGAGGTTCGTAATGATTTTCCGGAGAGACGTGAGATTTAGGCATGGAATTTGGAATTCGGATTTCGCGACAACGACTTTGCTAGATAGTGACGTAGATACGGAGTGATAAGTAGTAGGTCACTACTCACTCATCATTGGCTGAAAAGCTCGGAAGACCCTGCATCGCTAGCGGTGGCCGCCTCAGCTGCCATCGCCTTGGCAGGGACGAGGTACGCCCTAGGGTACTCATGGCTAGCGATTATGTTACAATCCAAAAGAGCATGATATGGGTTTTCGGTTCGATCGCACTCTCGAGTACATGTCGCTACCATGATGCCGTTGTACACTACTGCTTTGGTACTTCTTTACAGGACCTTTATGACTTCGACCAGAAGCTTTCCTCATACTCATCCATCCGCTTGACTTACTCCTTACCGGCTAATGCCCATCCCTTGATTCCTTCACTTAGGGCCAAGCTCTTCATCTCTTCGTCTTTTTCACTTGCGATATGTTCTGCGAACCAGCCTGCTGCGCAAGTGCCTCGGCCTTTTGAAGATCCTGTATTCAACTTGAGCCAATTTACTTCATGAGATCTTCCACGCTCTTACCACAATACCATATCACCTTATGCACGCCGGCATCTTTGAACAAAGCATACAGTGTGGGTATAGTTGGATACAAAGTTTGCGCCGGGAGGTTGATTGAACCGCGAATAGTGCCACCCTGTTGAGATGAGCATCTTGAAGGAGATATGACGGTAAAGTAGCATACTTCGTGGCCATTCCTGCGTAAATCTACGAGAACAAAGTCTTGACCGACGTTTTCGGTATCGGATTTCATCATGGAGAAAAAAGTTCTTCGCGACTGATGATGATTGGTTCAGCTTGGGGCGCTGGATATGCTGCATGCCATGGTGTTGTTGAGGTCGTCGAACTTGCGGTATCCATTGATGTCAGTGATGTTTCAGGAAGAAAATGAAGACAACACGCTGATATGTTGTGATATTTTGCGATAGTAAAGAGTAGGACACTTTAAGAATGAAAGAACACAAGTATGTCACTACCGATGTATGATTGGGCGATACTTCCAAGGAAAGGAAAACATGCCGCACAGTTCTTTTCGCTCGACACAACAGCCTTGAAGCACTGGAAAGAAGTCTATTTTCTCTCAGCCCTGATTCTAGGGCTCTATATACCACTCGATAATGTAATCATATACTGTGTTTTCAAAGGTCGAGACGTTGTAATTCAAACTTTAACCGATTGTACTATATCCAGTAGAACCGTTGATTTCCTACCAGAGCCGCAACTGCACGATGAAGTGAAACCGTTGATCACGTCGAAAAAAGACTGAACACGAACACCTTGATTCTGAAGCACAAGCGTAGTTCTATAGCGCAGGCATAGTCGTAGAGGCTGGCGAATATCGATAGCGCGGGAATGTACTGCCACGAGCAAGAAATTGAGGTTCGCAGGTCGTAGCAATGTCAGTATGAAAATGAGAGGATCGGGTACAAGAGAAGGCTTGACACAACCAGCATTGGGAAAGCTTCATGACAAATGACAAGAATTGTTAGATTAATCACGCTGAGGAATGCGCATTCCGCTCGAGAAATCGCGACGAATTTGGCAGCGGAGCGGAAAGAAACCCCTGTGAGTGGTTGGTGCCGGCCCTGGCCGGACACCAGAGGCAGGAGCCCTGGACAAGGGCATATAGGCAGGATCTCTCGTAGGAGTAGCTCATCACTCATACAATACAACTATATTGCCCTTCCATACTCTGACAACACCGCCCTGGCCTACCCACAACCTGGGGGAAGTAGCTCATTCACTGCGCCAGAGACCTGCGCAGCCCCAATTGTGCCCTCTGACATGCCCGATCGTCGCGAGCCTGCATCTGGGTTTCGGGCAGTTTGAACATGTATGATGCGTTGACCAGTGGGCCGTATCCTTGTTGGCGTGGAACGTGTCGCGGAAGGATCGACGCACCAATATGATTTCTGATTGGTTCGCTCGTTCATGCTTAGATGGATCTACACAGCGTGGCGCGGTAGCCTGCACGTTTCACCAAAGCTGGTCGATTGTATGCTATTGGCTGCTTCGCATGTTGGAAATCTGTGAAGCGTGTTTTTGCGATTGGGACAGTGAGGGGATGTGTGTACGATGTCTGCCTGAGGCACTAGCTATATGGCACTATCTCCAAACCTGCCCAGGTGGTTGGTGATGTGCTTGAGCGCGACGATGATCTCGTGAATGAATAGATCTGCCTTGTATGGGGTGGCAGCTTATTCTATGTGGATGCGCGTAGAAACTCATTTTGCATGACTCATTTCGTTCGTATTTCTGAGAGCTACGAGCCGCTACTGATCAGTTGTTTTGCGGCACAGAAACACAAGAAGGGCATCGCGAAGAAATGCTGACTGCAGCATAAGGTAACCTGTGGAGATGCGGGGAACAGCGTGTGAGGTTGAATGATATCCTGAATGGAGGCAGATGGTCGTTGGGCATGCTCTTGGGTCTAATGGGGCGTAGTTCGCCCTGCACCAAGTATCGATAATCGTGCAAAGCAATGAGAGTTGATAACGGCAGTGGGGAGCGTTGCTGAAGTCGTACTTTTTCTATTCATACTTTGAAGGGTATATGTGATCTACAAGATAAAAGCAAGGAAATGTGACCAATAGTGCGCATCATGGCGCCGGGAATGCAACATGCTCCGAGAGACGAAGCCTCGACACGCAATGCTATAGCGCCCTCAGACAATGAAGAGCTTCGCGCTCTTAAATTGTTCTTCCTAGCTGCTCGACACGCTGGTAAGCCGTGCTGTTCCACTCAGTCTCAGTAAGCTGCACAGAGCTCTCGACGTCCTCGGTGAGCTTGCCCATTGATCGTACACCCTTGCCAGCGGGCACCCAAAGATTGCCAAAGACACGGCCTGGGTGAAATGTGGTAAGCGCAGTAACGGCAAGAATGATCAAAGGTCCTTCGAAGATCATGAAAGTCACCTCGTCATTGGCAAGGTGGCCGCTGAATCCATCCCAAAGCTCGGCAACGCGGTAGATGCAACGAACGTAGATGAGAATGGTGGCTGCAAACAAACTCCATTGGAAGAAGTTGAAGTTTTTGGTGGAACGAAGCTGGACGTATAGTTGCGGCTGAGTGCGAGCGAGAGATCCCGAGAGTCTAGCGCGGCGAGTGCGAAGTGCGAAGTCACACCAAAGGACCAAAAATAGGGTCATGGTGATGACTTGAGAGATGAGGCCCGCAATCATAATGTTGACACCACTCCTTGAGCCCTTCGAGTTCTTAGCAGTAGCGGCCATGCCGCCACCAATGGCCTGGAGGACGAGAGAAAGAACGTCGCAGCCAACAAAGACGTAAGCGTACATCTTGGGCTTCAAGCGCGAGTTCTCGCTGCCGATGGCGACAATGATACGACCTAGGCAGAGGTAGATACCAGCAGTGAGCAACGCCGGGGCAATGGTGAGCGGGATCAAATTGCTTTTCGTATGTTAGCTCAAACTCAAGACTAGAAAAGACTTTTGCTATTTACATCAAGAAGTTGTTCATGATGAAGGGATTCAAGTTGAGCATGATGCGGCCAATGTATCCTACGATCTCCCCAAGGATACCAGCGCACATGGTTCCCATAAATGACCACGTCCTGTTACGAATGCCAAACCACATCTGCCCGCCAAAGAGAGCAAAGAAGCAGAGCATGTAGATGACATTGCCAGGGATGGTGGGCCGGTACTGGATCGTCTGCCATGACTCGGGACATGTTCCAACCTTGCAGTATTTTCGTGACATGCCGATGATGAGGGGATCTGTCGAGTTGGTCTGAAGATGGTCAGGGTCGATGCCATTGCGGTCAACGGCTCTGACGGCGAGGTGGAATAGTGTATCCATCATGCTACGTGCGTGTCGAAGATGCAACGATTGAGTAATTGCTGGGCTAAGCCGAGTAGTTCGCAGTCGGGAAGGTCACTTAGTGAGTGTGGAAGAAAGTGTTGATTGAGTCTGAAGTCTGCCGTAAGGCGAACAGCTGGAGTCTTATAAACAACGTTCAGTATCTGTGATGGTTGTGGGTCGGGCGGAGGTCGACGCTGATTGGCTGGTTCGTAAGTTCTGATCGTGCGGCGCGGCCCCCTTTGTTGCTGCGGTTTAGATGTCGTACACTATTTTCTGCTTCAAGCTGGGTAACCTTGGAGACGGCATGAATCACAAGGCTCGATATTGCGTTTCGCAGCCATCAGATTATATGCTCAACCTTTACTGCCACACATGGACTTCTTACATCGTTTGCAACGATTGTCCGGTCGGACTTCAGGCTCCACGTGCGCTACTGCATCGCTAATAGGCTCGCAGTACCTGGGAGTCAAGCAATGCATGCCTGTCACATTCCCTAGGGGCACTCTTAAGATCTCGGCGCGTGCACAGTGGACGGGTGGAGAAGTGCGACGACATACGAGGGGTGGAGGAGAAGGGTGACTGTGCGGACCAAACCGTTCCGCTGCAGATGGGACGAGGGTTAGCAGGGGCGTGCACTGCGCGCCTAGTCATGAGCTTCACGCTGGTACTTTACGTCTAGCGTGTATTGAATTACGTTACGATGCACGGGCTTGGCAAGGCCAGTTACGCGAAACTCACGCGTCCTGACGTCAGCACTTGCATCTCCAAGACATCGCGCCTTTGCATCTCATCCCCGAAAAGCCGGTTACGACACCTCGCGCTCGAAAAGGTAGCCTTCGCTCGTAAAACCCAGCAGTCTCATACCGCAGCCACTCACGCGCATCGAAAGTCTCCGGTCTCATCATCACCATGCTAGTGCTGAGCGCTTTGCGGCTATTGCCACGTGCGTGTCGGGAACGATGCATCTCAAGGTCTTTCGAGCCACGAGGCGCCTTCGAGAAGCCATCGCGAATGGTCCATTGGTCTCCGATTTCAGGCCGATGCTGTCCTGCCTCTCTTTCGGACAATGCCGCAAGCCATCATGCCCTTTTTGACCATCATAGCCAGAGCCATACCGACATGAATAGGGTCGTGCACTAACTTTTGCAATTCTCCTGCTCTTGTCTCTTCATCCTGTGTGAAGTACACTTACTCCATTTACGAGAGTCGCCTTCCAGAATCAGATTTCACCTCGCCCACCCTCTTTTTGATAAGATCCATTGCACAATATACCCCATAGACTCGTGCAACGGTAGCACTAAAGAACTCCTTCACATAGACTAATACTTCACATTCACACACGGCATCTGCCTACGCGAGCGACGCTAATCTCTACATTCGTAAGTTGTGGCGGGTCACAACCAGTTATGTTCACTAATGCGGATCTCTAGTGATTTGACACCACATCGCATTCATTCATCATGGGATCCGTCACTGGAATTGATGCAGTCTGGGCATGGAACGAGCATCCTCCTACATTTATCAACAAGACTGTCCATGAACTTGTTCACAAGCAAGTGAAGCTGCGACCCAACGCACTCGCCATCGATGCGCACGATGGTACCTTGACTTATGCAGAACTGGATGCAGCTGCAGACCGTGTTGCTCATTATCTGGTCGATTTGGGCACCAGGCCAGAGGACATTGTTCCTTTGTGTTTCGAGAAGTCAAGATGGGCGATTGTTGGTATACTTGCAGTGCTGAAAGCTGGGGCTGCTTTTGTATTCTTGGACCCATCACATCCGGTCGATCGAAGGCAGTTCATCATTTCAGAGGTCGAGGCGAAAGTGATTGTTTGCTCGCCAGCACAAGCATACCTCTACAACTCAGACTCCCCACCGGCATTTATTCTCAGCGAAGAGAGCCTGGAAAGCTTGCCAGAACAAGACATAGCGCCGGAGACGTCGGTAACACCTTCGAATTTATTATATGTCATATTCACGTCCGGATCGACCGGCAAACCCAAGGGCTGCGAAATCGAAAACCGAGCTTTTCTGAGTGGGTCATTACGACATGCTGAGCGCGCCGACATCGACCACACTACACGTATCCTACAGCTTGCTTCTTACACTTTCGACGTTTCCATGTTGGAGATCTTGACGGCACTTGTCCATGGGTCATGTATTTGCACTCCCGACATGGCATTGATGGCGAATGGTCCAGCTTACATCGTCAACGAATACAAGATCACCTGGACGTTCATGACACCTTCACTGGTCAAGCTCATGGCGCCCAACATGGTACCGACTTTGAAGACTCTCGCGTTGGGCGGTGAACCCCTCTCAAAAACAGACGTTGAAACATGGGCGGGCAACGTTCAACTCATCAATGGATATGGACCAAGCGAGTGCTCTGTCGCCGCCACTGGAAATACAGAGATGACCGCGGATACCGATCCTGCCAACATCGGATTCCCGGTTGGTGGCATTTGCTGGATCGTGGATGCGGAGGACCACAACATGCTTCTACCACCAGGTGAGATTGGCGAGCTACTTATTGAAGGGCCAATCTTGGCGCGTGGTTATCTCAAGAATAAGGAGAAGACTGACGAGGCGTTCATCGAGCGACCCGCATGGGGTCCTACCACCGGGACTGGAGAGAACAGACGGTTCTACAAGACCGGTGATCTCGCGAAGTTCTTACCCGACGGATCGATTCATTTCATTGGACGCAAGGATACTCAGGTGAAACTGCGTGGCCTTCGTATCGAGCTAGGAGAGATTGAGCACAACATCAGCACACACCGACTCGTTCGCCATCAGATGGTGATTCTACCAAAAACCGGGTCGTTTGCAAACCGTCTTGTCGCACTTGTGTCCCTCAAGGACCATCTGATCGAAAGCAACGAGGCGGTCGAATCTTCAGTATACGTACACGAAGATCTCCATGAGGATAAAGTCCAGTCTCAGTTGGAGTCAATTCGGGACGGTCTTGCTGCGAAGGTACCCGAATATATGGTTCCAGAGACCTGGATCGTTCTCGAACGATTTCCACTACTCATCTCTGGCAAGCTCAATCGCTCCCTAATCAGTAACTGGGTAGCAGTGGCGGACTCTGAGCTGTACCGTGAGGTGGTTGGGATCGATGTTGAGGAGGCACAAGATGAGCAGTCCGATGTAGACGAAGAGAGCCTTCGGAGCATTATTGCGACTGTTCTCAACCTGCCCCCTCACAGTATCAGCCTTTCCAAGTCTTTCCTTAGCCTTGGTGGTGACAGCATTACTGCGATGCAAGTCATGTCTCGCTGCCGCAGCGCAAAGCTCGCCATCAGCGTCAAGGATATCCTCCGCAGCAAATCAATCGCGGATATGGCACTATGCATCAAAGTAGCTGGCGAGTCTGCCTACTCCACCGAGGAGAGCTTCGACGTACCCTTCGACCTATCTCCGGTGCAGCGCATGTACTTCGACATCGCGCCACCAGAGATTGATGATTCACGGCAGACACGCTTCAACCAGAGTTTCTTCCTCAAAGTTCAGCGACCGGTTACAGCAGCAAATCTGCGCGAAGCTCTTCAACTCGTTGTTACTCAACACTCCATGCTTCGCGTCCGCTACATTCAGGTTGTAGAGAAGTGGATGCAAATCATACCTTCAAAGATCGAAGACACCTTCAGCTTCACGACATACAATGTGGACGCCCTCGCCGATGCATATCCCATCATGGCTACCATTCAAACGTCACTGGACACGCGCAACGGACCTATCTTCGCTGTCGCACTCTTCGATACGGCCGCCGATGGCCAGCATTTGTTTCTCGTAGCCCATCATGTCATGATTGATTTGGTCTCGTGGCGTATCATTCTTCGCGATTTGGAAGAAATTCTGTCGACAGGACTTCTGACCGCAGCAAAGCCTATACCGTTCCAAAATTGGCTCAGCCTCCAATCACAAAATGCACAGGCCTCCGATGTTTCTCGCGTCCTACCTTACAATATTCCTGCACATGATTTCGACTACTGGGACATGACCTCGACGCCAAATAGGATGTGCGACACCGAAGAGGTCATTGTCAAGCTCGACATGGCTCAGACCAAGGAGTTATTGGAAGGTGTATGCCACTCTGCATACAACACAGAGCCCATTGACATTCTTTTGGCCTCTCTCGTTTATTCCTTTGGTCAAACCTTCAGGGATCGCGCTGTGCCAGCACTATTCCGGGAAGGCCACGGTCGTGAACCTTGGTCCGATGAGCTAGACATTTCGGGCACCGTCGGCTGGTTCACCACTATGTATCCTTTATATGTGGACATGCAAGAGCATTACGGCATTCTGGATGTTATCAAGCGAGCAAAGGACGTCCGCCGCAGTGTACTTGACAATGGCCGTCCTTACTTTGCTTCTCGCTATCTTAACGAAGCGGGCATTGCAAAATTTGGGGACCACGACCACGTCGAGCTTTCCTTCGACTACCTAGGACTGTACCAGCAGATGGAACGCGCGGACGCCTTGCTTACCCAGGTCCCTGGATATCAGGCTATCTTTGAGGATGTAGGCAAGGAAGCACCTCGCTTCGCACTGGTTGAGATCACGGCAGAGGTTCTTCAAGGACAGATGCAGCTTCTTTTCGTCTACAACAAGCAAATGAAGAATCAGGGACGGCTGCGCTCATGGACGGAGATGGCCCGTACTTGCATCACAGACGCTCTTCACCAGCTCCAAGGCCACCAACAGGAGCGGACTCTCTCTGACTATCCCTTGCTCAGTCTCACCTACAATGAGTTGGACTCTCTTGTCTCAAAGAAGCTACCCGATATCGGTATCACAGATATTGCATGTGTTGAGAGCGTCTACCCTTCTTCTCCAATGCAGCATGGTCTGCTCATAAGCCAGGTCCGCGAAGAAGCGCATGGTGCTTACGAATACAATCACACTCTGAAGGTCGAGACACGCAATGCTTCGCTGCTTTTGGATGTAGAAGCGCTCAAGACGGCTTGGGAGAAGGTCGTACAGCGTCACACATCGCTACGGACCGTATTTATCGAGAGTGTGAGCCAAGCAGGATTATACGACCAAGTCTTACTTAAGGAGGTTGATGCCAACATCCAGATACACAAGTGTTCCGAGAAGGCAGTAGGCAAGGTCTTCAAGTCGAGAGACAAGCTTGCCTTCCAAGCTGGAGGTACGCTACATCGCTTCACCATCTGCCAAGTCACCGAGCGAGCGGCAATCTGCAAATTGGAGATCAATCACGCGATCATCGATGGCTCATCGATTGCAAATCTCATGGGCGACTTTATCCTGGCATACGACGGGCGTCTCACTGACCGATCTGGTTTTGCTTTTGAGGACTACATCAAACACATTGTTGAACGCCCCTTAAGCTTGGCCACCGACTTCTGGAAAGACTACCTTAACGATGTGAATCCTAGCTTCTTCCCGTTGATGGCTCATTGGGAAGATGCTGTCGATCCTACTCGCAAGCTTCAGGAGGTGACCATTGATGTTGGCATGGCTCCCAAGGATCTGATGGATTTCTGCAACAACCGCAACATCACGCTTGTCAACATATTTCAGCTTGCCTGGGGCTTGGTACTCAAGCAATACATCGGGGCCGAGGATGTATGCTTCGGTTACTTGTCCTCCGGTCGAGACGCACCTCTGGAAGGCATCGAGCAAGGTGTCGGTGCCTTCATCACCATGCTTGTCAGCCGCATGGTACTTGATGACTCTACTACAATGGGTGCCGCGCTTGAAAAAGTTGCCGACGATCTGACACGCACCTTGCCGAATCAGCACTGCGGTCTTGCGGAAATACACCACGCCTTGAAGCTAGGCAGCCAGCCTTTGTTCAACACTATCATCTCCTTCCACCGCGAAAGCGACCAAGAGCTCATCAGGGATTCTAGTATTGTAGTTGAGGCGATAAAAGGTTACGATCCAACTGAATACGCTCTGTCCCTTGACGTTGGGGTTACTGAAACCAAGATTGATGTTACACTCCAGTTCTGGACAACTGATTTCACAGCTGCTCAGGCGCAAAATATTGGAGCAACGCTTGCCGAAGCTGTTAAAGCCGTTGTGCGGCACGCAAACGAGGAAATCGGTGCCGTCGATCTTTTGTCGCCTTTTCATGTCGAACAACTACGGAAGATCACCGCTGTCTATCCTCAATACGTCAACGAATGCGTTCATCATGCCATCGAAGCGCAAGCACACGCGACTCCCGATTCAGAAGCTATCTGCTCATACCAAGGAACTTGGACGTACAGAGAGGTCAATGAGCAAGCCACACGACTTGCGCATCACTTGGTCTCCCTCGGTGTCGGCCCTGAAGTCATCGTGCCCTACGTTTTTGAGAAATCCGCATGGGCCATTATCTCCATGCTCGCGATTCTCAAGGCTGGTGCAGCTGGTGTCGCATTTGATCCAAACCACCCGATCGATCGAATTGAAGGCTTGATTGAGCAGACTGAGTCGACTGTCATCCTTACATCCACCAATAATGCTCAGCTGTTTGCCAATACTCCCAACTTGAAGTCAATTATCCCTGTGGATGCGGAGCTGATACAGAAGCTGCCTAGCGTTGCTGGACGTGCGTGCGCGACTGTCAAACCTGAGAACGCTTGCTTTGTAGTATTCACGAGTGGCACTACTGGAAAGCCTAAGGGTATAGTGCTAGAGCATCGTAACATGCGCACGTGTAGTACCTCGATGGGCGAGATACTTGGGTTCGGTCCGAACACGAGGGCGCTTCAATTTGCCGCTTACAACTTCGATGTGTCTCTACAAGACATTGTAACCACTCTCCAGGTCGGCGGCACGATCTGCGTCATCTCCGATGAAGAGCGGATGAACGATCTAGCCGGTGGTATCAATCGCACCAAGGCCACGTGGGCCGATCTCACAGCCACAGTCAGTGGTATGCTCAATCCTAAGGACGTTCCGTCTTTGCAGCGTCTGAACAACGGAGGAGAGCCGCTGAACCGCGATGTTATTGAAACCTGGGCAGACCACGTGGAGCTATACAACCTTTACGGTCCTGCAGAAACCACGGTAAATCAGACCGGTAGTGTGCGTCTCTCTCGCACATCGCCAGCGTCCAACATTGGTCCAGCTTACGGCACCCACGTATGGATCACAAACGACCAGGACCACAATCGATTGGTTCCCATGGGCTGTGCTGGCGAGATTCTGATCGAAGGTCCTCTGCTTGCTCGTGGCTATCTCAAGGAGCCTGGGAAGACTGCTGCAGCCTTCATTGAGAATCCGGCTTGGGTAGCAAACTTCCCTGATCCGAAAGCCATTCAGCCTCGTCGCTTCTACAAGAGCGGTGACATCGGTTGTCTTAACACAGATGGCAGCATTACAATTGTTGGTCGACGCGACGCACAAGTGAAGATCAACGGTCAGCGCGTGGAGCTGGACGAGATCATGTATCAGGCGCAGCTGGTGCTTCCAGAAGGCTACTCAATTGTGGTCGATGCACTTGCGATTGAGGAACATACTAAGAGTAAGACCATCGTTGGCTTCGTTACTAACTCGCTTTTTTCGAAGCATAGGACCAACACCGAAGCGTCAACTTTCCCGATCGACGAGGAGCTCCGCCGTGTGCTCAAAGATCTCCAAAGCTCGTTGGCCAAAGTCCTTCCGTTCTACATGATTCCATCGCTCTTTGTGCCCGTCTTCAACATACCCTACACAACATCTGGCAAGCTTGCTCGCCCCATATTGAGACAAATTGTCGCTGGGTTCGACAAGGCGCTAGTCTCGCATTACATGTTGCGATCGGCCTCTGCTGATCAACCTCGAACCGCCAAGGAACAGACTCTCCAGTCTCTTTTCGCCGCAATCTTGAGTCTCGATGCTGCCACGATCAATCGCGATGACAACTTCTTCGGCCTCGGCGGTGACAGCGTTGGTGGAATGAAGATGGTAGCTGCGGCTCGAAAACACAATGTGAGTATCCTAAGCATGAGATCGCGGATCTATCTCCACCTGCGTAATTTAAGTACCTATGAGTAAAGGCTAAATTAAGTAGATCACAATCCGCGTTGCTGACATCTTCAAATACCCTATCTTGAGCGAGCTGGCCGAAGTCGTATCTGTCTCACAAGGCTGTGCCGTTTCTGTCGGCGAAGATGTCGCTCCTTTCAGCTTGATCGAAGCTGGGAAGCGGGACCTGATCATTGATGAAGTCACAGCACAATGCGACGTTGCTTCTGCCGATATCGAAGATATTTATCCCACCTCCGCCCTTCAAGAAGGCATGATGGCTCTCGGCCTCCGACAAGCTGGTGCCTACATTGCACAGAAAACGTTTCGCCTACCCGAAGACTTCGAGACCCAACGCTTCCAGGAAGCATGGGCAGCCGTGATCAAGCAGGAGGCGATCCTACGCACTCGCATAGTATCATCTAGCACGGGCAACCTCCAGGTAGTCACGAGACAACACCCTGCTTGGCAAACTGCTACCGACATCGAAGCATACACGAGTAAAGATGCCAGTAACACTTTCCTGTACGGTGAGCCTCTCATGCGTCTAGCCATCATCGATCAACAATACTTCGTTTGGACTACACACCATGCAATCTATGATGGATGGTCGGTTGCAATTCTCTTTGACAAGGTCGCAAAGGTTTACAACGGTGGTGACGTTGCAGCTTCGACTCCTTTCAGAAACTTCATTGCTCGTCTCGCTGAAGTTCCCGAATATGCGAACGTGGAGTTCTGGAAGCAACAATTCGTCACCTCTGGTAGCTTCCCTGCAAGCTACCCGGAAGTTGGACTCAGCTATGCCGCTACCTCGAAGAAGACGATCACCCTCCAAGGATCGGCACCAGTGCTCTCATCGACAACACTACCTTCAACGATCAAACGTGCGGCTTGGGCGCTGACAATCGCGACGTACGCCGATTCCGAAGATGTCGTCTTTGCGCAAACACTTGCTGGTCGCAACTTGGCACTGGAAGGTATCGACGATTTGATGGGCCCTACAATTACCACAGTCCCTGTCCGTGTTCTGGCGCCGAAGGAGGGCATCACCGTGAAGCAGTTCTTAGAGAACATTCAGAACCAGTCAATTGCTTCAATTGACTACGAGCATTTCGGCCTTCAAAACATTCGCGAAGTTAGCGCAGAAGCACGCACCATTATCGAGTCAATCACCAATCTTTTCGTTATCCAGCCTGCTGACGGAGAGGATGATAACCTGGGTCTACAAGCTCTGCCGCACTCTGAACAGAATTTCGATACGTATCCGCTCGTTCTCCTCTGCAATCTCGTCGGAGACAGCGGATTCGAGCTCGAGGCAATGTACGACGATGCAATCATCTCGACTGAGCAGATGACACGCATGCTGCACCAGTTCGAACACTTCATTCAAGAGTTATCAGTAGACGTCGAAAGGCCGATTGACAAGATAAGCTTGCTAAACAAGTACGACTTCAAGGACGTCGCTACTTGGAACGCCGAGCTTCCAGAAGGCGTTCAGGCTCGCATACCTGATCTCATTGCACAGAATGTTGCTAGTCGTCCTGATGCGCAGGCTGTGTGCGCCTGGGATGGCAGTCTCACCTACCAAGAGCTCGACGAGGTCTCTTCAAAGCTTGCGAACCATCTTCTTAGCCTTGGTGTTGGCCCCGAAATCAAGGTCGGTTTATGCTTCGACAAGTCTCTGTGGAACATTGTTTCCATGTTCGCCGTAATGCGCACCGGTGGTGTCTGCGTCCAGCTGCTACCAAACTACCCGATGCCGCGTATGCTGAGCATCCTGGAGGATATCGAGGCCAGTGTCGTGCTCGTCTCTCCTCAATACACTCATCTGTTCGATGGCGTCGTGCCGAATATCCTCGCCATCGACCGGTCTCTCGTAGACGCTCTGCCTGAAAGCCACGCCGCTTTCGAAGCTCCCGAGTATGGTCCCGAGAACGCTGCCTTCATTGTGTTCACCTCGGGCTCAACTGGAAAACCGAAAGGTGTTATCATCGAACATGGCGGGTTCTGCACGATGGCCCATTACCAACTACCACAGATTCTTTTGGAGCCAGATTCACGCGTGCTGCAATTCGCAACACACACGTTCGATATTTGCCTACTCGAGTCATTCTCACCGTTGGTCAAGGGTGCGTGTGTCTGCGTTCCCAGCGAGTATGACAGGATGAACAACCTCGTTGGTGCGATCAATTCACTGAATGTCGACTGGATCATCATGGTCTCCACAGTTGCAGACACATTCCACCCGGACCAAGTACCCGGCCTCAAGAGTATCATCCTTGGTGGCGAACCTTTACGCGCCGATATACACGCTCGCTGGGCGCCACGGGTCAATCTGTTCAACGACTACGGCCCTGCCGAGTGCTCAATCTTAGCAGTCATGACTCGTTCTTACCTCGATACTCCATGCGGCATGATCGGAAAAACTCAAGGCGGTCGCTCATGGGTGGTCGACAAGGCTGATCATAACCGACTCATGCCTGTTGGCTGCGTTGGGGAACTGCTCATCGAAGGCCCACTACTTGCTCGAGGATATCTCAAGAATCCCACAAAGACCAACGAATCGTACATCTACGACCCTGCATGGGCTCCTCAGATTTCACCAGCACCGACAAGACTGTACAAGACAGGTGACCTGGTCCGATATGTCGAGGACGGAAATATGCTATGCCTGGGTAGGAAGGACACTCAGATCAAGATCCGCGGTCTTCGTGTCGAGCTGGGCGAAATCGAGCACCATGTCAAGACCAGTTCCTTCGGCACCCAGAAGCAGGCTGTTGAGAAGATCCTTCTCGAAGGTGACGCGGATAAAGCCGCCCTTGCTGCTTTTGTCGTACCATCCGCCGAAAACATAGAAGATACTGATCACGAGGTTCTCGAGCTTACATCAGCACTTCACACCAAGTTTCTGAAGTTGAAAGACCATATCGCGCAGTCACTATCATCCTATATGGTGCCGTCACTGTATATTCCGCTCCGCAAGATGCCCGAGACACAGACCAACAAGATTGATCGCAACGCACTTAAGCGAATTGGAGCGTCTTTAACACTAGATCAGATCCAGCTATACTCGCTCGGGCTCGATGAGGACACCACAAACAAGCGAGCCGTTTCTACACCAATGGAAGTCGCCCTGCAAGATCTTTGGGCTGAGCTTCTTCGCATCGATCCTTCTTTGATCGGAGCGGATGACAGTTTTTTCAGCAAAGGTGGCGATAGTATTAAGGCTATGCGACTCACTTCTCTTGCCCGGTCTGCTGGCATCAACCTGATCGTGGCCGACATCTTCAAGCACCCTGTACTTTCTGACATGGCCAAAGTCGCAAGCCCGGAATCGCAAGAAGCCGTTACTGACATCGAGCCGTTCGCGCTCGCCCCAGTGGAAGAAAATCTGATCGAGGACGTGGCAGCCGTCTGCGAAGTGTGCAGTGACGACGTGGAGGATATTTATCCTTGCACGCCTCTGCAAGCAGGTCTCATGGAGCTGGCTACCCAGCAGAAAGGTGCCTACACCGCTCAAAGAGTGTTCAAGATCGCGGCCGACTTCGATATCGTGCGCTTCAAAAACGCCTGGACTGAGCTTGTCTATCTTCACCCCATCCTGCGCACACGCATCGTTCTTTCAAAGAACTCTGGAGCCCTTCAAGTCGTTCTTCGTGAGGATGTTGCGTGGCAACCTGAGACTGATCTTGCCAATTACCTTGCCAGCGACAAAGCCTCATTCATCAGATACGGTAGCCCTCTTGCGCGCTATGCGCTCGATGCTGATCATACGCATTTCATCTGGACGGTACACCACGCCCTCTATGATGGACACACAGCTAATGTGCTTATGGAGCAACTGGAGGCTCTCTATCACAGCGGGAGTCTAGGTGTCGCGCCCCCCTACAGTCGTTTCATCAGGTTCATCACCGAGGTAGATTCTCAGGAGTGTGAAGCGTTCTGGAAGAACCAACTGAGCCGAGGAACTCCAAACAGCTTTCCAGCTCTGCCGAACGCAACTTATCAGCCATCCCCAGACTCAGAGGTTACACGCAGCCTTGGGATTGTACGCAACGCTGACAAGGGCTTCATGTTGTCGACTATTCTCCGAGCTGCATGGGCCATCGTTACAGGGCGCCATATGGGCTCCGATGAGATTGTATTCGCTGCCACCAACTCTGGGCGTAATGCACCGGTTGTGGACATCGAAAGCATTGTCGGACCGACCATCACAACCGTCCCGATCCAGCTGCAGCTTGATGCCACTGCAAGCATTGCCGAATTCCTTGCTGTCGTCCAGCAGCAATCCACGGACATGATTCCCTTCGAGCACGCTGGTGTGCAGAACATCTACGCCATGACGAACGAAAAGCAGAACCTCAAGAATCTGTTTGTCATACAGCAGCCGCTAGGCGAGATGCAACAAGGTTCTTTGCTCGAAGAAGTCCTTGACAAGGAGCTCCTCCGTGGCTTCCACATCTACGCTGCAGTTGTGGAATGCATGGTCGTGAGCAACGACAGGGTCGATGTCGAGCTACAATTCGATAGCAAAGCTCTGCCCACGGCATCAGCCAACGTCCTTCTAGACCAGTTTGAGTTTGTCGTTCAGCAACTGGTGAACGCACCTGAAACCACTGCGCTACAGGACATCGGCCTTGTCACTCCTAGTCACTATCAACAAGTGGTTGATTGGAACAGCTTTGTCGACGTGCAGGATGTTGACGACTGCGTGCACAACATCTTCCGCGAGCAAGTCAAGCTTCGACCAAATGCCATCGCAGTCACCTCGTGGGACGGTGAGCTTGCGTATGAACAGCTTGACATACTTACAGATAAGTTAGCGGCTTATCTCGTCGAGAAGGGCGTGAAGCCGGAGTACCTTGTTCCCATGTGCTTTGACAAGTCTATGTACACGATCGTCGCGATGATGGCTACCCTCAAAGCTGGCGGTGCATGTGTCCATCTTGGAAAAACCTCGCCAATCGATCGCATGAGCAAGATCATTGATCAGACAGGTGCAACCGTCGTACTTACCGACAATATTCATGCGCACAAGTTTGAAAACATTACCGAGGCCATTGTAATCGACCAGAACTTATTGAATAGCCTCGAGTCTTCGGCTGCTTTGCCTGTGATCTCGCCAAAGAATCCGGCATTCGTTCTGTTCACGTCCGGTTCAACTGGTAAACCGAAGGGAGTCGTAGTCGAGCATGGCTCACTCTGCACGAGTTCGAGGGCCCACGGCACGAATCGTAAAGTTGGGCCTTGGACAAGACTACTGCAATTTGCTGCCTATACCTTCGACGTAAGCGTGGCGGATATCTTCACCACGCTTCAGCGCGGTGGGTGTATCTGCGTGCCATCAGAAGACGAGCGCATCAACGATCTGTCGGGCGCAATCAACCGGATGAGCTGCAACTATGGCTTCCTTACTCCTACCGTGGCTGGCATGTTGGATCCTGCAACCGTTCCTACTCTCAAGCGACTCATCCTAGGTGGTGAACTCCTTACTCAAGACAATGTGAAACGATGGGCTCCCGTGGTTGACCTCATCATCTCGTACGGCATGACAGAATGCAGTATTCATTGCGTCGACGCCGTACCACTCACCATCGAAAGCGACCCAGCTGACCTTGGTCGACCATCCGGATGCCACATGTGGATCGTCGATCCAGAAGATCACAACAAGCTCGCACCCATCGGCGCTGTAGGAGAGCTCGTCATTGAGGGAAGGATGGTTTCGCGCGGCTACCTTGGCGACAAAGCCAAAACGGACGCAGCCTTCATCAACGATCCGGCTTGGTCTCAAGGAACCGGTCGAACCCGGCGCATGTACAAGACTGGTGACCTCTGCAAGTATAGCTCTGAAGGCACCATCTGCTACGTGAGCAGAAAGGACTTTCAGGTCAAACACCACGGCCAACGTATCGAGCTGAGCGAGATCGAACATCATATTGTCGCCGATGCGCGTGTCAACCAAGCCGTCGTTCTTCTTCCCAAATCTGGGTTCTTCCAGAAGAGGCTCGTAGGGGTGCTTTCGCTCGAAGCACTAGCACAGACCTTAACCCCAGAGACGCAGCTCACCCTAGTCTCTGGCCTTGATAAGGGCGTCGCAGACGTACACATTTCCGCGATACGCAACTACCTTGCTACCAAAGTGCCAGACTACATGATACCTGCGGTCTGGATTGTGGTTCAAGCTATGCCTCTCACGCCAAACAACAAGATGGATAGGGTTACAACTACAAAGTGGTTGGTGGAAATGGATGATCAGATGTATGAGTCTATCATTGGTGGCGAGGAAGAGGAAGGCGGCGCACCTGCCACGGAGGAGCAAAAGCGCCTTCACGACATCTTGTGTGCCGTGTTTGACCTTCCTGGTATCAACATGAACAGATCTTTCCTCGACTTGGGAGGAGACTCAATCGCGGCAATGAATCTTAGGGCCAAGTGTCAGGCCTTGGGAATCTCGCTTTCCGTCCGCGACATTTTGACTTGTGAAAGCATATCGCGTCTCGCTGTTGAGGCGAGATTCAATGGAGAGGATGAAGAGGAGGCTACTGGAGAGTCATTCACTCTCACAGCATGGCAGAAGAAGCTCCTTGAGAAAGAGGTGGATGATCAAACACTAATCTTGCCCCTACAGACAACGATCACTGTGCCCAAACTGGTCCGAGCTGTTGAGGCTCTTGTTCAGCAGCACGCTATGCTTCGCACCCGTTTCTCGCGCGACGCGAGCGGTAATTGGATTCAATCGATCTCCAAAGAAATCTCGACCAGCTATCGGATCGATACTCACACCGTCGCCACGGCTGCCGACGTCAAGACATACCTAGCGACATTGCGGACCTCTCTCGACGTCGTTCATGGACCCTTGTTCGCCCTGTGCCTCTTCGATTTTGAGGATGCGTCTGAGAAACAGGTCTTGGTTCTTAGCGTTCATCCTGTCATTGCCGACACTGCGTCCATCAGAATTATCGTACAGGATCTGCGCGAATTGCTGCAGGGCAAGCTCCTTCCTACGAGGACAGGTGCTTCATTCCACTCGATACTTACCAATGACCTACCCATCGTTCCGGTCGATGGTTCACCTGTCGATCTTTCCCAATGGGCCGTGGAAAAGAAGAACTTGCTAAGCAAGAACCTTGTGAAGAGCGCTTTTACATTACCGTCTGGCATCACCTGCTCGATCCTCGGGGCTGCCAACAGGTCGCTATCGACACAGCCCGCCGACATCTTGCTGGCTGTCCTTATCAAAGTCTGGAGTACCGTCATTGGTCGATCTCCGTCAGTTGCCATCAAGGACGATGCGCGCAAGGACCGCGTGGTTGGCCAATTCAGCCGGGTTCGTCAGCTTCCCGACCTGCACAACAATGACCTTATTCAATTGCTCAGTGAGGTCAAGGACATTCGCGCCTTCAAAGATGTCGGCTCTTCCCTCAAAACCGATTTGCCTGAAGTTGTTGAACTGCTCGTTGAGTCCATCGACTACACCACATTGGGTGGTGAGGAAGCTCTTCACCGTCCTTCTCTTGCTGTTCCGGCTGTGCTCACGGTATCCGCCATGGTTGCCAATGGCGAAATCACGATTAGCTTCACGCATAGCGCCGACCTAGCCCAGCAAGAGACGCTCGCTAGCTTCATCGGTATCGTTGAGCAGACAATTCCTACCGTTACTGCCTCGCTTTGCAGCATGTCTCGCAAACCCACGCTAGCGGACTTTCCACTGCTGGACATTGACTATCCTCACCTTGTCACTCTCAAGAAGATATTCGCAGACATCAATGTTCCTTACTCTAATGTTGAGGCTATCGTACCTTGCTCACCGTTGCAGCAGCGCATGCTCAACAGTCAGAGACAGACTCCTGGAACTTACCAGTCCGATACCGCGCATGAGATCACTCCAGGCGGTGATGGTCACCTTGACCTCGCCCGTCTCCAGAAAGCATGGAAGATGGTCACTTTGCGTCATGAGGCTCTCCGCACAATCTTCATTCCAAGTGTGTCTCGTACGTTCGAGTCTGATCAGCTAATCCTTAAATCTCATGAGCCAAGGGTAGACGTCATCGACTGCGATGAGGCCAATGTGTATCGCATTATCGCTAACCACCATACGGTCTCACACTCATCGTACAAGCCTCATGTTGGCTTCACCATCTTCCGTACACCCTCTGCACTCTACTCCAAACTCGAGATCAGCCATGCTCTCCAGGACGGCATGTCAACTCGCATCATTTATCAAGACTTGGTGCTCGCATACCAAGACCTGTTACCGCAGGGAGCAGCGCCCGGCTTCCGCGAATACGTCAATTGGCTCGCAGAGCATGACATGAACTCCTCCAATGACTTCTGGAGCAAGTATCTGTCGGATGTTATACCTTGCAACGTGCCACGGAAGAATGACGATAGTCTCGAGAAGGGTAACAACGTCCTCATTGCCATCGGAATCGGCGCCTCGGCCAACAAAGTAAACAAAGTATGTCGCAAGCATAAGATAACTTCCGCTACACTCTTCCAAGCTGCCTGGGTTCTCGTACTCCGGACCATCGCCGCTACGGACGACGTGTTGTTTGGATACCTCACAGCGAATCGCGAACTCAATATTCCAGGCATCGACGCACTCGTTGGCCCTATGATCAACATGCTAGCCTGCCGCTTGAAGGTCACTCCAAGTACCTCTATCAACAGCTTGCTCAAGCAAACACACGACTCCTTTTTCGAAACCCTCGAGCATCAACACGGCTTCGTCTCCGCGGCTCTGAACAAGGAATCACTGGACGGCGAGTTGCCCTTCAATAGCGTACTATCCATTGAATACGCCTCAGAAGAAGGCGCGCAAGCTTACTACCCGACTGCCGGCGAAGGCAGCTCCAGCACTCTTGGCTTTGAGACTGTGGACGGCACTAGGGCGCCTGAGTTCGATGTTGTGCTCGGTGTGCTACTGGGCGAGAAGAACATCGAGGTACAACTAGGCTACTGGGATGGTGTGATTGATGAGCAAATGATGCAGAAGGTTGCCCGAATGTACGAGGACGTGATTGAGGAGATGCTCAGTGGTGAAGGGAGGAGCAGCACGGTCGGCGACATCAAGGCCTTCGCCGCGTGAATGGGCGTGTCTTAGGGGAAGGCATGCAACATCCATCGGTCAATGCTTTCTTGTATATAATACCTTCATTTTCGTTTGTACATATAGGCGGGGGTTTTCCCGCGTCAATTGCTTCGCACGATTAGTTAGGAGTTGGAGGAGGTTTCATTTGGCCTGGAAGGTTTGCTTATCCTACACCGGTCGTTGGGTATCTCTCTTATATCCAAAATAGCTCCCTCGTTAATAATGCCTTCATTCAAGATCCGCTGTTCAGATCATCTGCTTGACTAGTTTGTAACAATACCACTGGAAGGCTTAGACGTTGTGAACATGTACTATTGATGCCTGCGTGCATCCCGCGAATGTGCATGCAAATGTGTCAGCCAGGCTCTGGAAGTAAGAACACAGTTGTCACCACTCCTAACATAGATAGATATCCTGCTCCTCGACGTCCCAGTGCTCCCAATCTTTGCTCTTCGCGCTACCTAAGATATCATTGAATATCACGCGCCCATCTGACGTTCTCCAATGCTCTTGGCCAAATGTGAAAGCAGGGCCAAGATACTGGAAATTGTCTTTATGGACCGAAGGCCGCAGGATGCACGGTGTGGTGCAGCCGAAGATGATGCCGCACGAGTCGCCACTCTGAGTGACGGCTGGGGCCAGCCCTAGATATCCGCGGTTTGTAAGGATGATCTTGCGGTGATGGGTGTATCCCGTCACTGTATTGTGGAACAGGCGATGAGAACCGCCTTGTGCCAGCCAACTTGGCGGTTCTAGCTCGTTCGGGTCTCCACTCTTCTCATATATGAAGCGATAGTATGCAGCTTCACTCCGCAGCCATTCCAGCACATCACCCTCTCGCGTACCGGCAGTCAAGGTCCCAATGAAGACGCTCAGTCGATTCATGCTAGGGTAAGGGGTTGCCGAAGCGATGCTTCTGATAGTCTTCCAAAGCGCAAATATTGTGTCGGGAGTGGTTGTTGCGCTATCGAATGTGTCGGATGCATACAATACGGAGTCAACGACCACACCCTTTAACATGAGTGCCGTGGTTTCGGTGACCGAAGGCTCGCAGACTGACCCATCGCGCGATGTCAACGGCGGGTACCCGGAATCTGCCGGCGCAAATGCGTAGCCAGTCCGAGACAAAAAAAGGTCCCATCGTGGAACCCATGAAGGAATACCAGATTGCAGCGATTCCTTGTTATGTTCAATGTTGCTGAGTAGGCCAATGTATCTGGTGGCTGTGATATATTCGACCGCGAAGTCTCGATACACATCTAAGAAGTCATCTTTGTAGTTGGGCCGAATCTGAATCTGCTGCTCCTGATTGTCTACCAGCTCCAAGAAAGCGTAAATTCGATCTCGAGGGTCTTTCAGATTCAGAGGTCTTGTAAGGCTAAGGTATCCAAGCAGGCTTTGGTCGACCCAGGTCGTTTCGGTAGTGAAGAGTTTAGCGTAAGCCGAATTGCGATCCTCATAAACCTCGAGGTGTGCGAGAGGGATTCGACTGTCGAGACTTTTCGCGTAAAGAGCCTTGACGCCTCGCTTATACAGCCAGTTACAGGTCATCATGAGCGAATCCCAGCTGAACTCAGCGCTCCCCCAATAGACATGGCCATGTTGTGCGAAGCCAGCCTCACGGACGACCCATCCTCGCGAAAACCACGTCACATCCAGTAGCATACGGAGAGAATCCCATCGCGCGTCAGTCAGGATGGTGTCGTCAGGTCCGGGATGTGGGAATGTATTCCAACCTTCTGGTATTGAAGCTCGAATGGCGTTAATAATGGGTACCACGTCCGCCAACAACGAGCACACTTGCTCACCATGCCCTTTATCGTCGATGCCCATATGAATCAGGACACGACTAGCATGTCGGTAAATCGTGCCCATGATAGCAACTTGATGGCTCTTCTCGTCTAGATTGTCTTGGTCGATGCATATGAGGTCTGCCCAGATACTCCGTGATGCATCAGGCAATCTGACACGTTTGAGAACGTGGAAGAGGTTGGTGGTAAGGCCCAGCGTTCGACCATCGCACTCTATCTCTTGATCTCGTTTGTCACTTCCCCATACGTAGCTTACGGCTTCGTAATCCGTTTCAGCCATAGGCGCTGTATGGAGGGTACATCTGAGTAGATCATCGCCAGAGCCAGCGTGCAAAGTCAGGTAACGGATTACGTCGGTCTGGGGTAAAACATCGTACTTATAAGTTTCGAGCTCTACCGCTTTCGACATGTCGCAATTGCGTTTGACACATTCAAAAGGGGGAATGTGTTGCTGTCATGAAAGCCTACTAGGAATACCGAGAATATGATCTGACGTTGTTGCGGCTGGAAGCTGAGGCGGGGTACGTACCGGCAGAGTTCTTCACTCTCTGCCTCGCAATCGATGTCGGTAACTACAAGCGAGAAGGAACTGTTGAGCTAGCATCTGCTGCACTTAGAACGCCCGGTGAGATGGATTGAGGAGCTCTTCTCGTGTTGTGAGAAGCCACTCAAGGGACGCGCCCGATAGAGCCGTGCCGCAAAGGCGCTAAGCCGCATCAACACTAGTTGAATTCGCCCAGTGTCGTACCTGCAGCAGCACCTCGACGGACCTGCATCCTTCATCCACCACAACCTTGATACACCGCGACTGAACCGGACTGGGCACTTTGATCAAGAGCTCTGAGCAGAACTTCAATGCATCAGCGAGAGTGGCCGAGGCCGCCTTTTTGGCCCTTTAGCCTTCTGTGTCCTCCTGTCCTGTCACTTCAAGCGCTCCTTTGTCGTGCATGCTCGCCCATGAGTGGCACATTCTGGCGAGTACACATTCAGGCATACATATGTACTTACCAGGCCTTTTGACGGTGCGCCAGCGTTGGGGTCGAAAATTGACGTTCGTGAGTAGTCGCAATACGACGCCTTCGGCATTTGAAACAGTGCCGTATTGCCAAGCGTGACTTCGCTTCCCTTCTGGACGGGATGGCGCTTACAGTTCAGGGAAGACGACTGTTGATCCTTTCAGCCTTGCGCTAGGTCTCTATGCCCCTATGGCCTTGCGAGAACATAAGAAGGTGATTGATTGCCACCGAGATCGCACTAACAAGCCAGTTCATCGGACGTCATTATGAAACTTCGCAAAATCTTTTCTCGTTCTAAGAAAGGCAGCACTTCTAACGAATGGGAGGATCGCTCGGGTCAAGCAAAAAGTGAGATTGCGAAGAATGGTCTACGTCCCGACTAACGTGCATGAGCATCGGCCGGCCGGTCATATCATCAGCAGCCCTCGGTTTCCGCATACTCTGCCAACAACCAATCATTACAATCGACCTTATATACCAATGGACCTGCACAGCAAGTCTTTGCCGCGGAACTTCCATCCCAAGCCGATCACGACAGGGCATGTAGCACTCGCACTCAAGCTGGCCACCATACATCAGCTCGAACTCGAGATGAATACTATCCATTGAATTCTCGAGGTGGACACTGTACAACAGCTTCTAGTGCCGGAAACTATGCAGGAAAAGACCCAACCTACAGAGCTCGGAGCGTGGGTCTGAGCCATACCTACCACAATCCTTACGATTCTGAAAGCAACTGCAACTCACCGCTCTATCCAAACTTCTCAAATCCTTCCACAACCTTAATCGAATCATCGTCTCCAGTCTCGAATTACAATCGAACATACTCGAACAGCTCGAGCAACATCACTCCAGGCTCTGGCTACTCAACGTTGGCTACGAGCTATCAGGCCTCGCCGGGCTTGAGAGGTTCATCCGGTCCGAGGGTTCCAAATGCTAGTGCTGGCTGTTGTTTTATTTGTCCGGGCAACGTAAGAAATGTGCTCAAGGTCGTGTATGATGATAGCCATAATCCGAATCGTGGCAGACAATATAGGAAATGCTCCATCAACGACTCACACTGGAACGGCTTCACTGACGACCGCGGTGTGAACCTGGACAACCCTCCTTGTCGTTGCGACAGGCCCTCTAGGCTGACGTCGACCAACATGCGGAACAAAATGACAGATCTGTGGGACACGTTCTTTTCTTGTCAGAATGGAGGCTGTAAATGGAAGCAGGGGTACGTTTCCTTCGATACAGAGACCATCAACGATATGATACGACAAAGGCAAATCTAGGATGGCGCCAGGATTTGCGTTTTCTTGTTGAACTCTGTAGGCCACACACAGGTTTCTTTGTAATGACTTTTATGATCATCTCTGGACCACTTACAGATCTGCTTTGGATACTTCATGCTGCGTGAATATACAGATCTGATCCATCTCCTGTCCGCAAGCAACCGTCATGTTTCTTGCCTACGAACCCTAGGATGCATTTTGTTATGCGTGACCGTAACAAATCAAGCACACGATTGTATTCCCTGTTCTCGGTCTACTGCAACGTGTCACTAGACTCAGCAACATAATATACAGATACTTACATATCTAGAGCCACCCGAACCCAGCACTGGCTGCAGAGCCGTGGTACGCACGGTCCCCTTAGTCCCAACCAAGCAAAGCGTCGATCTCCTAGCGCCCTCGCTATCAAAACTTCCTATCCCGATCCTCACCAAACTTGAATCCCATAAATCCCTCACCTCCAACAACCCCAAATACAAAACCCAAAAATGGCCTCTATACCAGTGTCCAAAATCCACCTCCTCACACCCCCCGAGCCCGGCAAAAAAGCCGCAGCGCGAACCTACATCATCTACTTCCTGACCGGCAACCCCGGCCTCATCGAATACTACCGCACTTTCCTAACCCATCTGTACGGTCTCCTTTCACACGACACGGCCAGCAACCGCGATGTCGAATTCCAAGTCTACGGCCATTCATTGTCAGGCTTCGAAATGAGCGCCAAGGATATCAAGACGTACAAGTACCGTAAGGACCCGCCGTACGGGCTGCAGGACCAGATTCGGCATGCCGAGGACGACGTTGTGGAGTTGTGTGAGGAGGCGAAAGAGGCTGGTGCAAGAGATGTTAGGGTGATTTTGGTGGGGCATAGCGTGGGTGCGTATTTGGGGTTGGAGATTGTGAGGAGATTGAGGGCGCATGGTGTCGCCGGGGATGATTTTGAGACGAGGATTGTGGGTGTTTTGGGATTGTTTCCGACTGTGGTGGATATTGCGAGGAGTGAGAGTGGGATGAAAGCTGCTGTGAGTGTCTCTTTGGGATTGCGGGAATTGATATTTGGTGCTAATCACATGACAGCCGTTTCTCAAAAACTCAAACTTCGCACTGGTTGTGTCGCTGATTGCTAGCTTTTTGACTATGCTCCTACCGCTGGCTCTACTCACCAAGATTGTGGCTTGGGTCACAGGATTTCCGGACGATGCGGCTCACACTACCGCGTCCTTTTTGAGATCGCCATATGGAGTCCAGCAAGCACTGCACATGGCTCGCGATGAAATGTTCCAAATCGACACAGACATTTGGGACGAGGATGTATGGGGTGCGGCGGCTGAAGCACCAAAATCACAGCATCCGCATCCAAGGCCAATTCTGCGCTTCTTGTTTGGCCGAAAAGATCATTGGGTTGCAGACGAAACAAGAGATGCACTGATTAGGACGAGGGGAAGGTACAGTGCGGGAGACGTGGAAGAGGTAGATGGCATGGGGGAGAACTGGAAGCCAATCATGGAGGTAGATGAGAGGGAAGGTTGGCCGCATGGCTTCTGTATCAGACATGGTGTGCCAGTTGCAGAGAAGGTCGCTGGATACGTGAAAAGCATGGTGAGGCAGGACTCGTCAAGTAAGTAGATTCCGCATCTCTACTTGACGGGAGAATAACAATCTCCGTTATGGATAAAGTCTACTACTAATGTGCGATGCACGCCATCTTCGTTCCCCACAACACCGATCTTGAAAGCTGCTCGCTAGTTCTGGCTGCGCCAAGGCTGGCCACAGCCCACGATGCCATACCGTAGGACGTTCATTGAAAGTTCGAACCAGAAGTTGACCATAATAATGGCTGTGAAACACTTCCATGGCGTGTTCACTCCAAAGGCAAGGTCCCAACATAACGCGCCGAGCAACATGGCCATGTACATCCGCCAGAAGAAATAGAAGTCGAACGGCCTCAATCTTTTGACTGCTCGGCTTGCTGCACTGCAGGCGACGCGGCGACCGCATTCGCAATGGTCTTGAGCAGTGATTCGAACCGCTTCGTATCCGCAGGCGATGCAGCGAGGGATTCCTCGGTCGTGCTCTTCGTCTTGCCGTGTTTCGATCGAGTCGCCCCCAGCTTCTCCTACTGGCTCATGGAGATGTTCGGTTTCGACCACGACTGCTAGAACAACTCATCAGCCATGGCCGTTATAGTCTTGTTTCGCTCTTATGAAAAGCTGACCAAGCACATCTTGTTGTGCTGGTGCTTGATACGGGGGTTGTTGGTGATACATGTTCGGCATGGGGTGGCCGTGGTGGTTATGGACGCTAAAGTCGGCGTCTTGTTCGCGCTGCTGGCCAAAGAGCTCGCGGAGGGAGACTTGGCGGCCCATGGGTGCAGAGGTGGCATGCTCGATCTGTGATGTGGCTTCCTTGACGCCATTCTCACTTGCCTTCTCTCTGGCTTCGCGGCTCGCTCTTGCCTTGTCGGCATACGCCATCATCTTTGCGGCAGTCTCGAGTCGGCAGTTCGCGGTGGAGGCAGGCGGCGGGTCAGCAAAGATCCAGATGCCGTAGACTTGGTCGCCTTGGAGGATGACATAGGGATCCGTAACCTCCATGTGCTCGCTACTGGTGAGTTCGATGTAGAAGTTGTCGAGTCCGCGCCGATTCAGTATGACGGCGCAGTACCGCTCAGCACCTGTAGGTGAGGGTTCGAGGTGGCAGATGAAGAGAGTACCCTCAACGCCGACCTTCTCCCATGTTTGCGAGTCGAGATTGAACGTGTAGAGCGCAGCGTAGGGCGTGACGTGCACTATGTCGTCGACGTGCGGGTAGATGCGCTTTGTGACTGAGAGGTTGAGCTCCTCGTTGGAGCGCTGGGGAGGCTTCGGCACATGGAGCGCGGGCGGCGGGGCATCCGTCTCGTAGTCTGACGGCTGCGGCGGTGCCTGGGGCTGGTGACCGCGCGCTCTCGCTCTTTGGGGCGCCATAGTGATGGCTGGTGTGTATGACGATGTTTGTGGGTGTTGTGCAGAGGATGCGCGCGTGTTTAGATAATGGAGGATCGCTGCACCTGTGCCTGCATGCGACTGCGGAAGCTATGGCCAGTCCGTCAATCAAAGGGCAGCCACAACCGCCCATCGTCATAAGTTAGCCACAAAAACACCGTCATGGCTGCGAGAGCTGTGGCTCAACATGGCTGCGTAATCACCGTTCACAACCTGCCAACATGGAGTGACCCGCCCTCTCCTCCTTCACGCCCGCCGTCAGACTTCACCCTACTGCCCCGCCCCCGCCATGCCCACCAGCAGCACGCCCTCGGTGCGCTCAACGACATACCTCGATGCACAGATTCCTGGCGCATTCCCCGATGCACGTTCGCCCAGCGTAGCTTCAGTCACCACCCAGCAGACCTCACTCACACAGGCCCTCTATGACCGCCGCGCCGAGTACACGCGACCTCGCAATGTCCGCATCAAGGTGGGCACGTGGAACACTGGTGCACAAAAAGGCACCGAGCAGGATGTGGGCCCATGGTTCGTGACGGGCCAGGGCGTAGAGGGCGCCATGGCAGGCCTTGGGATAACAGAACACGAAGAGCATGCCAAAAAGAGGGAGGGCGTCGAGGCACAGGAAGCGAGACATAGCCGCTCTGTGCCATCAGTACCACACCATGACACTGGGTCTGTACCTGGAGGCGAAGAGATAGGCATATATGTGCTGGGCCTGCAGGAAATAGTCGACATCACATCGGCCACAGAAGCACTGCGACCGTACACGGACCCAACTGCCGCGAAGAAATGGAAAGCCTCTTTGGATGAAGCTCTGCCATCAGGTTATCAGCTCGTAGCAGAGCAGCAGCTCATTGGTTTGTGGTTAGTAATCTATGCATCGCCAGAAGTCTTTCCACAGATCAAGAATATCAGCACGACCAGCGTGGGAACCGGCCTGATGGGCTATATGGGGAATAAGGGTGCCGTCACCACCAGGATAGTGCTGGGGGAGACGACGCGGCTCGTTTTCATCAATTCCCATCTAGCCGCTGGAGCCGACAAGGCCTCGCTGGACCGCAGAAATTGGGACGCTGCGCAAATTGAATCACGCACACGATTCGATCCTATCGTCGACTCGATGGGCGGCACACAGGCACAGGGCGAAGGACTGGGCGACGAGGAATTTGCATTCTGGTTCGGCGACCTCAACTACCGCCTCGAAGGCATGCCTGGTGATGATGTGCGGCGACTGCTTACAATTCACACCAAGGACCTCGATAAGGATGACGACAATCGACCCTCGACCTCTGGTGACTCAGGCTATGGCTCAAAGGTCTCCTCGGAGGAAGATCGCATGCCCATACCGCCAGAGCTTGACCCTGCTTCGCTTCAGACGACCATCGCATCGCTGTTGCCACACGACGAGCTACATCAGCAGGTGAAGAAGGGCAAGGCATTCCACGATGGCTGGGAGGAAGGCCCTGTGCGTTTCCTACCGTCCTACAAGTACGATATAGGCAAAGTTGGAGTGTTCGACTCGAGCGAGAAGCGTCGATGTCCTAGTTGGTGCGACCGTATCCTCTATCGAACTCGCGCGGCAAAGCAACGATACGATGCAAAAGTCAAGGAACAAGAGCAGGCGCGGAAGAAAGACGAAGAAATGCGAGCTAAGGGCATGGACCTCGCGGGTGATGACGACATTCTGTTCGATTACGACCCTGAAACTGATGGCGACAATACAGCCTTCGATGAATATGAAGAAGACGAGGATCCGGAGCCTGAACAGGTCACCACAAAGGACGGCCTCTCCGATGAGATCACACTGGAATACTACACGACGCACATGCGCGTGTTAAGCTCTGACCACAAGCCCCTAGATGCTGTCTTCTCCCTCAAGTATGACGCGGTCGTCCCCGATCTCAAAGCTGCAGTGCATGTAGAGGTAGCGCGCGAGCTGGATCGCCAAGAGAACGAAGGTCGGCCTTCCATCGCGGTCGTTGTAGAAAGAGCGACCGGCTCTTCTTCGACGGACGATCAAGACAAGACGGACAGCACCTACGAAGGTGTGGATTTTGGCGACGTGAAATTCGCCAAGTCAAAACGCCGTACCATCACGATTGCGAACACTGGTCGGGTACCCGCCACTTTCGGATTCGCTGACCGTCCAGTCGACCAGGAGCAAGCTGCGGGGCCATTCCCACCTTGGCTGAGCGTGACCTTTGACAAGGAGCCTAACAAGCGTGATAAAGCTGGACCCGACGATGTGCATCAACAGTACACCCTTGACCCCGCCGAGGTCGTCAACGCGGAACTGAGACTCAAGATTGAGAGCGTTAGCGTGGTGCGAAACCTCAATGACGGAGCTGCAATTCTCGAGGATGTTCTTGTCCTTCGTGTTGAGGCAGGTCGCGACCACTTCCTGCCACTCCGCGCTCATTGGCTTCCTTCTGCGCTTGCTCGCACTGTCGACAAGCTCATCAAGATCCCCGAAGGCGGGATCAGGAAGTTGCAGAATCAGATTCCCGACCGAGGCGAGGTAAAATGGAGTGTTCCTCGGGAAGTTTTCCGGCTGACGGAAGCGATAGAAGACATGACGGAACGCACCCTGGCAGAATGGGACATGACAAGAGATGAGGGTGAAAAGGCACCATTCATGGACAATGCCGGCTGGCCATTCGTCAAGCCTCTCAAGCCATCGAGGGAGAGAAGCCAGCAACATGAAGAAGAGCTTGCAGATCTCTACGATGCAGTGGACTGCGACAAACCATTCAATGAAGCTTTTGCTCCGGAGACTCGGACCAAAGAGCGAGTAGAGATGTTAGCCGAAGTGTTGCTAACCTTTCTGGCAAGTCTGACTGACGGCATTATCACAAAGAGCTTGTGGGAGAAGTTGGAAGAGGGTCTGATCACCCGAGAGAAGTCGAAGCAGCAACTTGCGCCCGACGACGAGAAGATGTGGGCGCTCGAGATTCTGGCGAGCACACCCAGTCATAACGCCTTGTTCCTTTTGCTGCTGTCATTTTTGCAGAATATTGCAAACCAGATTACGGATGCATCCAAGCCGAAGCCAGAGACGCCCCGAACAAGCGTGGATCTGCCGGCCAGCCCACAAGCCAAGGTTCGCAGAAGGACATTGAGTAAAGTACCCGAAATCGCGATCAGACAACTTATTATGAGGAACTATGCTGCTGTATTTGCGGATGTGCTGTTTAGATGCAAGGAAGAGGGCAAGATGAAAGAGAAGGACAAGGCTGTACGCAAGGAGCGAATGGTTAGGATCGTGGAATTGTTCTTAAGCAGTGAAGATGAGTAAATACGCAGTGCAATGAGTTGGTTCCTCAGGGAAAGACAAGGTGATACCCATAGACTTTGTTGAAATGCATTCTAGCAAGACACGTCCCAGCCCTATGGTACCTGAGTGACCTCACCCGCTAATCCCTGCAACGTGCCCCACGGCGGGGCTAAACTTTCCCTCTCGCCCAAAAATTTCCAGCATCAACATTCAGCACGAGCTCGAATTGCACGTCAACAACCACACCATGTCCGACAAACTTCGCGTACTGCTCGTCGGCAACGGCGGCCGCGAACACGCCATCGCATGGAAACTCCTGCAATCCCCACGCATCGAACACATCTACGTCGTGCCCGGCAACGGCGGGACCGCAACGCTCTCCTCCAAAGTCACAAACGTGTCTTCCGTCAAAGACACCGACTTCGCCGGCCTCGTGCAATTCGCCAAAGACAAGAATGTCAATCTCCTGATTCCTGGGCCCGAAGCTCCCTTAGTAGCAGGCATTGTCGACTTCTTCGCGGAGAATGCTGGGGGAATGGGGATCAAGGCTTTTGGACCGAGTAAGGCGGCGGCGCGAATGGAGGGGAGTAAGACGTTTAGCAAGGATTTTATGAAGAGGCATAACATCCCGACCGCTGCGTATGAGAATTTCTCATCGTACGATGCTGCGAGGGAATATCTCGATAGCATAACGCACAACGTGGTGATCAAAGCGTCTGGCCTCGCAGCTGGCAAGGGCGTGATTATCCCCGCGACGAAGGACGAGGCGCACGCTGCGCTGCGGGAAATCATGCTGGACAAGGAATTTGGCAACGCGGGGGATGAGGTTGTTATCGAGGAGTTTCTAGAAGGTGATGAATTGAGCATTTTGAGTTTTAGTGATGGGCACACGATCAAGAGTCTCCCGCCGGCGCAGGATCATAAGAGGATATTCGATGGGGATCAGGGGCCGAATACGGGTGGCATGGGGACGTATGCGCCTACGCGGATTGCGCCGAGGGATGTACTCGACCGCATCGACAAGGAGGTTCTACAGCCGACGATTGATGGGATGCGGAACGAGGGGTTTGTGTTCAAGGGCGTGTTGTTCACGGGGTTGATGATGACGAAGCAGGGCCCGAAGGTGCTGGAGTATAATGTG
Source organism: Setomelanomma holmii (assembly GCA_010015745.1). Taxonomy (NCBI): domain Eukaryota; kingdom Fungi; phylum Ascomycota; class Dothideomycetes; order Pleosporales; family Phaeosphaeriaceae; genus Setomelanomma; species Setomelanomma holmii. The sequence continues at coordinate 157,942 of ML978213.1, forward strand.
CGATTTGGCGATCCAGAGACGCAGAGCTTGTTGGCGCTGATGGAGAGTGATCTTGCTGAGGTGATGGTGGCGTGTGCGGAGGGACGGTTGCAGCATGTGGATGTCAAGGTGTCGGATAGATCGGCGGCGACGGTGGTGGTTGCTGCTGGTGGATATCCGGGGAGTTATGAGAAGGGCACCAAGATGACGCTGGATGCTACACCTGCTGGTACGAAGAGCTCATCCTAGACTGTGCAATTCCTTGCTGACTATGTACTAGATGTCGTCCTCTTCCACGCCGGTACATCATTCGCCAACGATACCCTGGCGACCTCTGGTGGTCGTGTGATCGCTTCGACAGCAACTGCACCAACGCTTGAAGAAGCAGTATCGAAAGCCTACCAGGGCGTCGAGTGCATACATTTCGAAGGCATGCAGTATCGAAAAGATATTGCGGGGCGGGCCTTGAAGAAATAAACCCGTGTGGCTCTGTGATCACAGGCACATGCAAAGAAGCAGGGTCGAGAAAGGTTCAAGACGAACGATTTCCACGAAAGTTAGGATCAGTTGCCATGTTAGTGGCTGGCAGGAGTTTGGGCGTCCAAGATAGAAAAAAGGCGTATGCATCCTGGAAGGAAAGCAGACACTGGAGGCAGATTTTCATTTTCAAAGATATGTGCCATAGTATATGGTGGCATGATGATGCTGAGATAGAAGACAAGTACCTACATTTCGATACCTACCACCCATAGGAGGAGAATTGTCTTGGGGTGAGAATACAACTCGGTCGACTCCGAGAGGATGCAGTTCTAGACTGAGGCTGTCGTTGTGACCAGATACCGTAGAGCCATTCACGTAAAGCTCCTATAGCACTTCTTGCAGCCTCTTCGTAAGGCGGGCTCTTTTGACCACTCCTGTTACCATTGGTCACATCTCGTTGTCCGACGATGAATTGTGCTACCTGTCCTTGTCTTTCTTTTCCTTCTTCTCTTTCTTGTCCTTTTTATGTTTCTTGCTCTTCTCAGACGACGGTTCAGCGCTGTCGCTCTTGCGCTTCTTGGTCGCAATCTCCTCGGGTTCATCTGGCTTGACATCTGCACTGATGACACGCTCCTCACCTTGTCCGCTCTCTGCTGCTTCTAGCTTCGCCTTCTCTTCTCGCTCTCTAGTCTTAGCCTCTACGAGCACCTTCTTCTGCTTGGTGGCATTCTGAAGAACAACGCTGTTCCGCTTGATCGCATCAGTTGCCGCTGCAATGCAAGCTTGTGCCTTGTTCTGCCCTTCTCCACTGCCCAGCCACTCTTGCTCATAGCCCCAGCCCGTGAGGTAGACACCGAGGTAGTACCGTTGGACACCATGGTCGTAGGTCATGGGCTTTTCTTCGCGATAACCGAGCTTGATGCCGGCAGTCATACACAGCTTTTGTAGCTCGTCTCGTGCCATTGGGTTCTCGATTATCCTTTCCTTGAAGCCTAGCAACTGTGGGGCCCAGAGTTGATCCAGGAATCGTTCAGCAACACCAAAGCCATTCTGAGGATCTGACAGCACTATCCCTGCAATGTAGGCTTCAAATAGATCCGCAACGACTTTCTTCCACGCTTTAGTGTCCTTGTCCCAGTGAGACTTATGCTTGAGTCGGTCCGGCAACCCGTATGCTTCAGAAAACTTGCCCAAAGCTAAGTTCTCGACCAGCCTCTCGCGCCATGAGCAAAGTTGTGGAACCTCGACTTGGGGAAAGCGGTTATAGAGAGCGCGAGATGCAAGTAGCTCGATGTAGGCGTCGCCGAGGAACTCGAGACGCTCGTAGTCGAGGCCGAAATCTATGCCTTGGTGAACGTTCGCATTCGTTTCGTGTACGGATTTGTGGGTGAAGACGGCTTCGTGGAGGTGGGGCTCGAGGATAGGCGGTAGTGGAGGGAGGGTTTGGGCTTCGTCCACTTTGCGGTAGATGTAGTCTGGTATGGTGACATTGACCATCTTGTCGGGTCGCTTTTCGTCTAAGTCGCGCTTAGCTTGAGCAGAGACAGACTTCTCGTTGCGTGCACATAGGAGTCTGCGAAGCTCGCATGTGTGGTAGAGGATGTCCTTGTCTGCATCTGGCGATGTCTCGGCTGCTTCAAACCGGTCGAGTAGCGCTACTAGGCCCGTCCTCATCTCGTCGGCTGACAAGACAGTCTGAGGGAACGTCACTTGCCCGCGTTGCTGTGGGACCGCATTGCCTCGCTGCTGAGGCTTGCCTTGGCCATTGCGACCGCGGTCGTCATATGCTCCAGAGTTGAAAGCTGGCTGATTGGATCGCTGCTTCTTGTTGAAGTGCTGATTTCGATCTGCATAGTGATTGAAGGCGCCGCCGCGCTTCTGCGACGACATGCTTGCTAGCGATGTGGTGGTGATTTGGTTGGTGTAGGAGCTGCATTCAAAAAGTGGCACGCCTTCGGGGGTCCGCACTAGCGCGGCGCCAAGCCAAAGATTATCACCATCATTCACTGTGAGCACCTCCATCATCGAGCATTGCGCAAGATGGCGGTCCCACGGCAGCGGATATTGGACCTGATGAGGGTGCGTACATCTGCATGACGTATGCGCGCGGCTACTGATGTTTTCAGGCCCAATGCAAGGTCTTCAACACTACATACAACCCCGAACGGCTCCGTCTCGGTTCGCGCATCCTGCACCAGCGCCTCAACGGCCCAGCCGTTGCATCCTACTACCCACCGCGGATAGGCACAATCAGCCAGTTGCGCTCCCTATACCCCGAGCATGAGATTATAGACGAAGAAGAGGAGGACTGGCTAGAGCACTTGAATGTTGCAAGATCAAGAGGCAAGGGTACACCGAAGAAGAAGCGGACAGCTGCCGGTGAGTCAGGACGTCGGATTGGTCGAATTAAGTCACTGACAAGCGACAGAGTCGAAGAAGTTCAACAAGCGAAAGTAATCAAGAGATACGACACCATGCAGGTATCAAAACCATTGGTCATGTATAGATATTGTGAATGGACGTATGGAACGGCGTTATGGCTGGCAATCTGCATCAGATCTGTTCAAATCGCAATCGAACACATACATCTTCATCTGTTATATCTTTCAGTCTCGGTCCAGCTTGGTTAGATCTTGCTCTTCACATCCGTCCCCGCGCTGCTCCATTCCCTATCGAACTCATCGTCCCACGGTATCCTAGCCTTCTTGTGCTCTGGCAAGATGGGAACGTTAACCTTGTGGTGCTCGACCGTACAGTACGTTATCTTTCCATCCAAGCTAGTCATGTCCCCCCGGATCATGGCCATTTGCTTGCCTACGCCGACGACTCTGCTGTTCAGCCGTACCTTGGTTCCAATAGGGACGGCTTTGAGGTAGGAGATGTTCAATGATCTGGTGACGCCGCCCATGAACTCCCAGAATCCAGGACGTGCCAAGGGACATAGAGCTGTGGTAGTTGACATGTCGAAAATGACACCTGCTGCACCACCGTGCATCACGTCTAGTTGATTGTTAGGGACGTCTAGATTCGAAGGTTGATTGACACGCACTGTTCAAGTTGGAGAAGTTGGGTGCGATGGTCATCTCATAGGCGACTGAACCATTTAGACCCGCATCCACCAGCTTCATATTCTCCATGACCTCACGATCGAAGTCCTGTATAACATCAGTGCCTGACTAGGGCCTCGTGCTCATTCACGTACAATGTGATCCTTTGGTCGTTGCGCTGCAATCAGCTTGTATCTCTCGAACATGGCGCGAACAGCGGCCATGGCCTTTGTCCGATCCGCATCCTTCTCGCCCATGTCGAGTAGTATTCTAGCTCTCGAAATCGCAACGTCAAGGTCCTCCGCAGATCGCTATAGTGCAGACAAAAATAATAGTAATTGTACATCAGCATGTTTGCTAGCTTGCGTTGTTTGCTGGAGCACTCAAGTGAACGGCGGAAGCTTGCATTTGCCTCGGCTCCATCTGCCACCTCGACGTGCGGCACTGAACACGTCGCGTGCGCAACAAGTGACAATCGTCTGCACACCTCGTAGCCCACACAATGGAACTGGTCTAAATGATCAATACTGCTAGCTGCCTCAGGCAGGTGCCTGCATTGTTTCAAGACGCTCTCTCGGCGTGGGCAGGTTCCGCAAACAGCCACTGACGATCACCATTGGCAGAGGCGGCTTCTCCACACCCAAGTCAATTGTTTCACGACGGCCGGACGGTCCCAGCTTCGTCATGACCGCTCTTAAGGTTCGCGCGCAGCTGTCAGTCGACTCTATATTACTTCGCCCAATCTATACATAGTTCATGGGTCTCATCCAGCCGTGCTGAAGTGCCTTCTTCTCCCCTCTATCCGATCGCTATTTAACCTGCTCACCGCGGCACTCCACGCTGTCATCAATCGTCGCCGCGCGCATATTGGCCCTTCCCAGGTGTTAACAAACGGAACCATGGCTTCAAGGGCATTGCCGGTGTCGCCAGCACTGCGAAAGAAGGTCTTGAGAGTGTTGTTTATATCATTGCTGCTTGACTTGGTACGTCATGCCATGTCTGTACCACCACTCCAGCTCACAGAAGTATAGGTCTCCTTCACGTTCATTCTGCCGCTCTTTCCGAAGCTCATCGAGTTCTACCGCAACCACGAAACCGGAAACCCGAATACGATCCTCTCGAAGATTCTCGCTGGCCTCAATGCGTACAAGAACTCGTTCGCGAAGCCCATCAACTCGCGCTACGACATCGTCTTGCTCGGCGGCGCTCTCGGCTCGTTGTTCTCTCTCTGCCAGGCCATCGCGTCTCCCGTAATCGGCACACTCTCGGACAAATATGGCAGACGCACAGCCCTTTTATGGTCAATGGCTGGAAACATCCTCAGCGTCGCTCTGTGGGTTGCAGCAACAGACTTCCGCACCTTCCTTGCGAGTCGAGTGGTCGGAGGCCTGAGTGAGGGCAATGTGCAGCTAGCCATGGCAATTGCGACGGATATCAGCGACGAAAGCCAAAGAGGAGCCACCATGGCACTCGTGGGCGTGTGTTTCAGCATCGCCTTCACATTCGGCCCAGCGCTGGGCGCATATCTCTCCACGCTACAAATCATGACATCAAACCCATTCGCAACGGCCGCGGGCTTCTCATTGTTCTTGATCGTCACTGAGACCATCTATCTCTACTCGAGCCTCCCAGAAACTCTTCCATCCGCCACGGCATCTGGTCGCACAGCCAACGGCAAGGCAAATGGCCACACCAAGACCGAGGGTGCTGTCAAACCACACGCTCCAACAAATTCGCACGCAGTTCTCAACGCGACGCATTTCACCTTCATTCTCTTCTTCAGTGGCATGGAGTTCTCGCTGCCCTTCATGACCTACGACCTATTCTCATATCAGGCCAAGGACTCAGGCAAATTGCTCGGCTTCATTGGCCTTGTTGCCTCCCTGCTGCAGGGGTCCGTGGTCCGCAGGATGCACCCGCTGAAAGTTGTCCAGATGGGCGTAGTCAGCTGCGCGATTGCTTTCTTCATACTAGCCAGAGTGCAAACTCAAGGTGCACTGTACGGTGCAGCGGCACTGCTAGCCGTAACAAGTGCTACTGTCGTCACTGGGTTAAACAGTCTTTCCTCGTTCGAAGCGAGCGCCAGCGAACGAGGAAATAAGCTGGGAAATCATAGAAGTTTTGGTACGTTTATTATTCTACATACAGTCGAGTCGTTGCTGACAGTCACCTAGGTCAAGCAGGACGTGCCCTCGGACCTCTAATCTTCTGTACACTCTATTGGTGGGCTGGGCGAGAAATGGCATATGCAGTGGGAGCGGCTGGTATGTCCACAGTCTGCGCCTTTGTGTTTGGCGCATTGAAGATGCCGCCAGGTACAGAGAATGTTGGAAAGAAAGTGAAACAGGCGACAGACTAGACCAAGTGTCGAAAGTGGCTGTTGTTGTAGTAGGCATGAATCGAACTACCTGTGCACGCACTACAAGATAAACAGCATGATTGCAACGACAAAGTTATGGATAACAACGGCAGACTTCTTTTGATGGTAGGCAATGTTCCACAGCAACAAAAGAGCCAAGCGTAACAAGCCCGATCGCAACTTCGGCCCTTCCCCGCATCCGACTTTGGGGTATTCCCCATACTGACTCGAACCTCGGCATCTTTTTGAGCCTCGCGTGCTTGTTGGCTACCTTGCTACGCCCGGCATCTCACCACACTAGGCATTGCACCTTCCCCAACACATTCGGCTTGTCTCTTGCTGACTCCTGTTCTCTTGTTTCAGTCGGCAACCTTGAAGATGGCGACAACGGCAGTTGCGTCTGTTGCAGCGGTGACGGGGCTTGCCGCGTATCTTAACGGGAAATACCATCTTGCGCAGGATATCAAGGCGCTGAGGTTTCGAAGTAAGGCGGCCAAGTATTACGCTGAGCTCGGTACGTCTCATTACACATTCACTCAAGGCTAAGATACTGAACAGACTATAGTGAAAACAAAGCGACAATCTCTATGGTACTCATTCACCCCTCATGTGCCAAAATACTCCCAAAACCTGTGTATCTGGTCTCGAGAAAAGACGTACACATGGCAAGAAGTCCACGATCGCGCTGTGCAATGGGGCAACTTCTTCCTAGCTCAAGGCGTCCGGCCGGGTAATATGGTTGCCACGTACTTGATGAACTCGGCCGACTTTTTGGTCATTTGGTTGGGTCTGTTCAGCATTGGGTGTGCGCCAGCGCATCTGAACTATAATCTCAAAGGCGACGCGCTGCTTCATTGTCTGCGTGTTGCGGGCGTCAAGCTGGTGGTCGTGGATGAAGAGGAGGGATGTCAAGAGCGCTTTCAGGGTTGGAAAGATCGAGCTGAGCAAGAGTTGGGTATTAGGGCCTTCACCGTCAACAATGCACTGTTGGAGGAGGTGTATTCTGGGCCCACGAATGTGCCGGGAGATGAGTATCGCGAGAGTGTAGTTGGTTCAGATCCTACATGCCTCCTGTATACTTCTGGAACCACGGGCCTGCCCAAGGCGGGCAAGTTCATGGTGAATCGATATCATGAACGAGGACACCCGGATCGACCGCCATTTGGCCAAAAGGCCGGACCAAATGGAAATCGTTGGTACTGCTGTATGCCAATCTTTCATGGCACGGGTGGACTTTCTTGCATGATGTGCTTGACGAGCGGTATGAGCGTCGCTGTCGGGCGTAAGTTCTCGGTCAGCACATTTTGGGACGACGTCCACGATTCTCAGTCGACGATGTTCGTGTATGTGGGCGAGGCGGCGCGATACTTGCTCATGGCACCTCCACATCCGAAGGAGCGGGACCATCGACTACGTGGCATGTATGGCAACGGCATGCGGCCGGATGTGTGGAACAGGTTCAAGGAGCGATTTGGTGTGGCTGAAGTCATGGAATTCTTCAACTCGACAGAAGGCGTTCTCGCAATGGTGGTGCACTCCAAAGGACCGTTCACAGCAACAAGCGTAGGACATCATGGCGCGATCATCAGAAAGGCACTGAACGATGTGTACGTGCCTGTGGCGATTGATCCAGAGACCGGCGACTTATTGCGCAATCCCGCGACTGGCTTCGTGAAGCGCAACTCATATGAAGAAGGTGGAGAGATTCTGGTGGGGGTACCTGGCGAGGAGGCATTTGCGGGATACTACAACAATCGGAATGCAACAGCGAAGAAGTTCGAAAGGAATGTATTCAAGAAAGGCGATCTATACTACCGATCTGGAGACGCGCTTAGAAGAGACACGGATGGTCGGTGGTACTTCCTTGATAGGCTGGGCGATACCTTCCGCTGGAAGTCCGAGAACGTCTCAACTGCCGAAGTTGCTGAAGTCCTCGGGCGGTACCCTGGCGTCGGCGAAGCTATAGTCTATGGCGCACTGGTGCCTAGACATGACGGTCGTGCAGGCTGCGTTTCTTTGAGGTTTACAGAAGGTGTCAAGCCCGAGTCTTTTGACTGGAAGGCATTCCTGGACTACTCGAGAGGCAAGCTCCCCAAATACGCGGTTCCTGTCTTTTTGCGATTGGTGAAGGAGGGCAGTAATACTGACAATCAAAAACAAAACAAGGGACCGCTCAGAGAAGAGGGTATCGAGCTCGACAAGTTCGGCTCCAAGATGATAGGCGGAAAAGATGATGTCGTAATGTGGACTGCTCCAGGCGCTGATCGGTATGTGCGGTTCACAATCGAAGACCTTGAGCGGCTACGGGCTGGGAAGATATTGCTTTAGACGGTCACTAGACATGGTACGATGGTAGACAACGTGTTTTGAACCTACAAGTCAACAATGCACGCAACTCGCAATACCTTCATCCTTCTGCAATCGCACGGATGAAAGCTACGATTTGATCCATGCCGTCAGGCTCATTCAGCCAATGTCCACCCTCTTTGTGGCTCTGCCATTGCACTTTCATGCCCATTCTTTCCAGGCTCGCCGCAAGTTCCCTGCCATTCTTGATGGGAACAACCTCGTCGTTCTCGCAGTGTTGCAGCAAGACAAGCGTCTCTAACGCGCTTGGGGCATCAGCTAGCATCTGCGCTTCTCTCTCCAGTTCTTCAGCCATCGGCAGCCAGCTGCACAATCCGAAGAACCCTCCAAGATTCATCCTGCCTTTGAGTAGTGTATATATCGCCGTAGCGCAACCCTGACTGATGCCCGCCAAGATTATCTTTCCCATGTCGATGACCGTCGCCTCCTGCTCGATGATCCGTCGAATCTGCTCAGCACTCTCCGCTAGACCCTCTCTTTGGCTCTCAGCGTTCTTCCATGGGTCTTTCACAGATGCTATATCGAACCATTGATGTATTTCTTCCTCCTCCACTACGGCCCAGCGTTTCTTGGCCTCTGGGAATATCCATTTGATGTCAGGGAAAAGTTGCGTGAAGAAGGCGTCCTTGCTGTCTTGAGACTCGAAAATCTCGTCTTGGAACGTTTTCGCGTCACTTCCACGACCGTGCAGGAAGATCACTGTGTGCGTGTGTGGCGCCGTGGGCGAGACGATTCGTGTAGTGTCCGGCATAGTCCCAATCATTACGAACCGGGATGTCAAAAAAGGTATTACGAGGTTTCAGTGAGCTTCGGGGTGAGCTTCTTATGTGCAGTGAGAGGCAATCTCTTTCCTGAGCTTGACCAGGTACCGGTATACCGTGGTACCGAACGAAAGCAAGCGGTACCTAGACATACGCATGGCTGCTGCCTGAACACCAACACCACCATAATGAGAACAAGAGCATCGCACACGCCAAGTTTTATTCGAGGAAGCATCACATTGAGCAACCTTTTGCTCTATATCCGCACCAAGAACCTGCTTGACAAAGGTTCTAACATGATTCGCTCGCTAACGTCCATCACGGTACCGAGCCGTGAAAGGCTCCACAGCGGCTCCATCCGCAAGGCTGGGCACTTCAATAACTCTGGCTGTCGCATAGATGTCACTTTTCAGCTTTTACCGTCATCGCGCTGGGGATATGAGGCTAGACAGCATGTCTGGTCTCGAGAAACGCGTGGTCCGCAAGCTGGGTCAGTGGTCATGAGTACCAGACATCGGTCTAGTCCCTACTAAAGTGCGATCAGATTTCTTCATACTAGTCAGGAATGTTTCCGCCAGCTACGATTGACACTCATGTACTTGTAGGTCTATTGTTGTGCAGCGTACTTCTTCAATTACCTCGGTACAACTGGCCCTTATCGACGCGACTGTCCTCAGCAATTGCTTAACATGATCCAGATCGCTCTGCATTCGCCAATGCCTATGTGAGGAGTGCCGTCAAATCCCACCATCATGCAGTTGACTAATGACGAATGGTCTCCGGGCTGAAAGAGCCTCTTCGACTCAATGGCAACCAATACAGCATTCTTATCGCCATGTTTATAGCTGGGTGGCCTTTCTCGGAATTCAACTTTTTATCCTGTCAGTAGGACCAGGTGGGGAGAATCATGATGCAGTATTAGGCCTACGGAGTGAGAGGTCTATGTACATGAGAGAGAGAGGAAAGGGCGCTAAGCCTAACCTGGTACTAGTGCTAGAAGATGGGAAGGAACCTGGGGCAGTACACTCACTGCAGCGCGGAGGCCATGGCTGACATATCCCATGCTGACTATATTCAGGAGTTGCGTTGGCCAGATCCCGCATGCTTTGATTATTCAGAAACTTGCGCTGCGCGATGGCTCCCTTTCACGCTGCTAGTGTGGTCCGGCCTCACGATGTGTTCTGCTGCGTGCCAAACATATGCTCAACTTTGCGTCGTTCGCTTCTTCCAAGGTTTCTTCGAAGCAAGTCTGTATTGCAGTTCTATCTATATCCTTGGATCGTGGTATAAACCATTGGAGACAGCCAAGTAAACTGCCATATTCACGGCCATTGGACGAAACGGCAGCATGTTCGCTGGAGTCATGATGACAGCCATGAATGAAAGCCTACATAGATAAACGTCACTTCAAGGATAGCAATGGGTCTTTATATTGAGTGATGCCAACACTTTCCAACTAATGGATCATGCTGACTCCCTACAGATGGTGCAATGGGAATTGCTTTCGGAATCTTTGGTCTTCTATACTTCCCGAATTTGCCAGAGTCCACCACTGCGCCCTACCTTAGCGAAGAGGGGATACAGCTAGCGCTAAATCGTCTGCCGCCGAAGCAGATCTGGGGTCACGACATCACTATCAGATCGCTAGTCAAACGATTGTTCGCATCTCCAGATCTGTATGTTCTGACCGCTTACTCGATCATCGGCTGCGCGTTGGAAGCAATTGTTCTGCAAGGTCTCTTCCTCCTGTGGATGAAGGCTCATATAGCCGAATATTCCTCGTATGCCACCACAACTTATACTCTAGGCATTCAAGCAGTGTCCATCGTCTCAAGCATTGGGGCAGGGTATGTCGTTGATATGACCAATCGCCGTATCCCAATAGTCTTGCTGGCCGGGTTGCTTCAACTGGTTGTGGCAATTCTTCTCCTTGTACCAACTTTACCGACAGCTGGTGTCTTCTTCGCCTTGTACCCGTCTGGGACGTCGCATATCGTGAATCCATCATACACGGTTGGGCCAGTGTAATTTGGCAAAGGACAGACGATGATGCAGCGCGCTCGGTAATACTGTACATCATGAGCATGGTGCAGCCGATTCTCTACACGTTCTGGGGCATCGCGCTCTATTCCGCCGCGGATGCTCCGTACTGGAAGAGGGGATACATCGCCATGATTGTAGTCGTGTTTGCGTTCTTTGGTGCTACAGCGGCGGTCACATGGGTATTTAGATCTCCTTCTTCATTACAAGAGACATGGCTAATCCGCGGATAGCTTGACAAACGATCTCAGAGCATTGCTGCGAATCGAGTGGAGCAGACGGACAGCGAACAAACTGAAATCGTCGATGCATTGAAGAAGAACTAGCGAAACTTTACACCTTTGTCTTGCTGAGTAGCCAATATCGGCGCAAAATCATGTCAGCCCGTCCATTCAATCACTAGGAATCCCAGTTGGCTTCCTTGGGGCTGCAACACTTGAACCATCTCAAACCTCGCTTGTTCATCCGCGCCAGCTACCAGGTTTCTCCAGTCGCTCTCCGTCCGCTCGTTCCCATTGAAAGAGCATTTCATCATGATTTTCAACTTCATGACCTCACGCTCTTGGTATGGACTCAGTACTCCTGGCTCAGGAATGATTGCATCCATAAGAATAATGCGTGCTTTGGGCCTCAGTGCTGGTATCAGTGCCTGTAGTATCTTGACGCAGTATTTCGTTGACCAATCGTGGAAGATCCATCGGAAGAAATACACATCAGCGTCATGAACTGGCTGCGGTTCGAAGAAATCATGGGCTTCGAATTAGGTCCTTTGATTAGTGGACTGCGGAGCGAGTGCGACGACAACGGGGCGGTCTTGCACGATGATGGTTGTTTCTGGGTGTTTCTTCGCAATGACCATGGCAACAACCCCTTGGCTGCCTCCTATATCGACAACAGTTCCTCCGGCATGATGGCTCCAATCATACTCCAGCACGAACTCGGTCCTGAGTTGGGTAGCAGTCTGCATGAATGTCATCAACGCCGCAAATGCTTCTCCCTTTGTCGGATCAACTGCAAGATCTTCCTAGAAAGTTCGATCAGTCTTATGCGCGAGGTTGTAGCCAGTCTGATACGGTTCTTCCGAGCCAGGCCACTTCTCCATCGCCGCATCGGCGAACGGCGGCACAGTCCACATATGTCCGGCGAGCGCGGCGGTCAAGTCTCGCAGATGTGGTGTTGTTTCTATTGCGTGCGATAAGGCCGAGCGGGAGATTGTACCGTCCCGATTTTGTATAAAGAGTCGCCGGGTTGCCCCATGCCGAACAACTCGGTAAGGTCATGAGGGTGCATCTCCGAGGCTTCAGCAAGATCTGGGATCGTGATTGATCCACTGGTGGGAAGGTGTTTCGCCAAGTCATAATGCACCAGTGCATGTAAGCTGACGAGGTGCCCCATCTACCGATCACCTCAGTCTAAGGAAATATCGAGTCCAGTTTACTTTACATCGCCTGCCATGTCCCAAGATCCGCCGATTGGACCGAGAAGATGAGTGCGGAGCTCATCGATTGCCTCCAGCGCCGTTGCTCACGCCTCTGCTACTTCCGATGGAAGATCGAGTGTTGGTAGACATGAAGCATCAAAGGTTGGTTCAGGAAGCCCAGCCTCTGCCATGTAGGCGTCTACCTTTATAGTTTCCTCATGGACGAGTTTACTGAGTTCCAGGAGGCGCCTGGCCGAAGACATTCTGTAGCCAGGAAAGTCACGTTGTGTTGATGAGTGGACAATAGACATGCACCTTGAAAGGTGCTTATTCTGAATCGAATTCGAGGGGACTCTTGACGACCTACTTATACATCTGTAGTCGCAACTGCCATTGAATTCACACACTCGAGGTTATGATTTGACGAATGCCAAGGGTGGGAGGAAAAAGAGAAGTAAACTGATAACTTGAATTGGTGCCATGCCTGCTCGCGCCTTGCGCCCGAGTAGGGATCAAGCAACGTTGGCATGTCAAGACAGAACCTTTACAGAACCTTGAAGCTCGCATGGACATATCGCTAGTAGATCATGTGGAGTGGTAGTGCGAGAGTCTCAATAGCAGTGAGAATAAGACCGAAAACAAGCGGCTGACACCAATGTTGATTGCATATCACGTAGCAAAAGGGAGGTCATGATGTAGGATGTTTGATGTCGAATCAAGAAGGAACCGTGACGAGAGCAGTCAATTGAGTCGTCGTTGGTTATCTACTCTGCTTTGACTCTCCTGCGCACGCATTGGAGAAGAATCTTAGTGTCTGCCCACCAGATCTTTACGCCCGTATGGCGAGGCATAATCCTCGAAGAACGCCCGGAAGCGACGCCTCTCTCCCCCTCTTTGGCCCTTCACGCTTTCTCCAAAGTCATGTGCTCGTCGCGAAGGCCACGCAGCCGGACGCACACACCTAGACCTCAACGCCGAACGCATCATCATCCATGCTACCGCTATGGGCGAACGTGCCGTTGCTGTCATTCATCTCGCCATTGTCGAAGAGGATCTCATCTGCGTCAAGAACTTCCGTCTTGACCTTGGTGGCTGGCGTCTTCTTCTTGGTGACACGCCCGGAATTGACACCACCTGCACTCAGTCAGTGACCCATCTAAGACGAGCAAGAACCCAACTTACCAGCCTTGGTCGGGCTCGCGTCACCAGCTTTCTTGGTCCTAGATCGCGCGGGACTCGAAACAGGACCACCGCGGTCCGCAGCCTCGCTCTTCATTTCCTTGGAGTTCTTCCGAAATTTGCGAAGGTAGTTCTCAACGGCGTGGTATGTCATGTCTTGGCCGTACAAGCGCGCAACCTCCGCGACATTGATCTCGAGGCAAGTCAGCTTGTAGTATGTCGATAATGAAGGGTTGGTATACCTTGTTGTCGACAGAAGCGATAACAGCAGTGAACAGGCGGTCCTGCACTGCTTTGTCCTGCCAGTTGATAGGCATTGCGACGTTAGTCAGGCGCGAGTGTTGCTAGGAAGCACTAGGGTGCTGGTCAGAGAAGAGGCAATGTGAGGTAGACAGGATAATGTGGAAGAGAGAGTGGGAGTCATCTGGGAACATTGTGGCAAAGAAGTGGGCCAGGTAGACCTGTGTGTACTGGTGACGATCTGTGTGGTGATAGTGAGGGTGAGGTACACATAGCATGGAGGCCGGACTGCGCCATCTTCAACATACTTACTGTAGAGATTTGTAGTAAAGGTAGCTGAGCTTGCGGAGAGTTTTACGCGCGATAACACTACTTGTGGGGAATTCACTTTCTATTCAGCTAGCACCCTGCCTGAGGTGGAGGAATGTTTTTTTTTTTTTTTGCGGCGACGAGTACAGATGCTTTGAGTAGACGCCTTGTGAGAGGAAGTGGTGGAACAAAGTGGAAATGGTACAGACTGCCCTCAACAATTGGTCACGGCTCAGACTGGCCATCTTCACTGCTACGATCTAAAGTGTATCTCGTTCTAGATGCACGACAGGGACAAGGGAAAGGGACATGCCCAAAACCTAAATGAGAGCACAAGTAGAGCACAGTCTTCAATGTTGAGGCCGTCTTGTTCCAAGGACCCGGTGGGACTAGATGATGTTCACTGCTTGCAAGACGAACGGCGTGACACTAGACCGCCTCGTGCAGACGGCCTCTACATGAAGCGGATGGACAGGGACCTGGCTGTTCATGTTCGAGAGTCTGTCACACTGGGAAAATCGAAGTCGATGTGCTGCAAGAAAATGGCGGACCGTCTAGTTGATCGCTCAAATCTTCAATTTCTTCTTGCTATTGGCATCATCCCACTCCCTCTTCCCTTTGACTTCAGCCTTGTGTCTTTTCGCCTCCTCACGTGGATCAATGACAAGCAGTTCCTCCTCATTTTTTCGCTTCCACTCAAGGTCCTTCCCAAGTCTGTCTTTTGCAAAGCTCAGTGAATGTGCCATCCAGCCAGTGTCATCGTCTGAGTCCTCCCCTTCTTGCTTATCCCAGGCGGTACACGACTGGCAGCCCACTATGAAATGCAAGTCGCATGCCGCAGCCTCTTCCTCTTCTTCCTCGTCGACCCTGGCTTCGCCATCTCCTTTGGAAGTCTGCGGCGGAAAGCTGGGCGACTTGGCCCTCGAGGCTGCCTGTGGATCTGCATTTTCGAGCTTTGCCTTGAATTTCGACAGTACGTCTAGTGTGGCCTGCTCCTGAGCTGTGCCCGTTACGCCGGTGCCTCGCTTGCGGCCTTGCGTGGTCGATGTTGGAACCATGGACTCCAACAACGACTTCTTCTTGGTCGGAGCAGCACTTTGTGCGCCTGTACTTCGCTTCATAGACGCCTTCAACTCGGCGATTTGCGCGTTCACGCGATCAAGTTTCGATTGTTTCGCGGACTCTGGCGAGAGCTCACGCGGCGGTGGTGGTTGTTGTAGCCATTCTCGAGGCGGAGATTTCGGCATTGCGTTCTTCGCTGGCTTGGGCGATGGTGACCTGGATGGCGACTCTCGTGCGAATTTGCGGATGGGTATCGACTTTTCGGGCTCTGCAGCAGGTGCACGTGTCTTCGGCTTTTCCTGCCCAGCGCTCACGAGCTTCGCATTGTACTTGGCCTTCTTTGCGACAGGCGCTGAGTCAGCGCCGTCACCGTCGTCGCCGAAGCTCAGCACGTTCTTGCCCGCCTTCCTCTTCGGCTTCTTGGCCTTCTTTGCCTCTGGCTCCGTCCGTTCTGCTACCCGCACGCGCTTGACCATGTCCTCGAACGGGTTGATGAGGATCTCTGTGCTTGTGATCTTCGTCGGGTACATTGGCTGATCCTCGCTCCCTTCACGCATGTCAGCCTCGGCCATCTTCATCAGGTTGTAAATGGTGTCGCCCGCTATGCGCCCAAACATGGTGTTGCGCTCTTGCAGCTCGGGCGTCGCAGCCAGTGTGAAGAAGAACTGGCTGCCATTGTCGTCCTTCTTGCCCGTGTTTGCCATGCCCAGGAGGCCTCTTCGCGTGTATTTGAGGCGGCTGTGGAACTCGTCTGCCAACGGCTCGCCATCATGGCTGCTCTCGCCGCCCTGGCCGGTGCCCGTGGGGTCGCCGCCTTGTAAGATAAAGCCCTTGACTAGGCGGTGGAAGACGGTGTTGTCGTAGTAGCCATTGAGACATAACTGCAGGAAGTTGCGCGAGGTGACGGGCGTCTGCTTCGCAAAGAGCTCCACTTCAAGGTCGCCGGTGGTGGTGTGCAGGAGCACCTTCGCCGTCGGATTCGGCTCGAGGTTGTACGTTGCGCTCATTCTCGCAACCACCACCCGAGTCTGCCTGCTGCCGTGTGCTTGGAGATGGACCGCGTGGCCAATGTCCTGGAAGTTGTGCCAGTAAGAAGAGAGAGCTCGAGCATCCTCCGCGCCATCCCTGCTAGCGCCCAAGTTGCCGAACTGGCGCGCCGACGTCACCGCCATCGCCCACCCTCGGATCACCATTCCTTGCGCCAGGTACGAGTGACACGTTTTCTGTCACTTCGCCGTGTACAACCCAAAAATGCACATGCCGACCATATAAGCTGCGTGTCTGTCATCTCCACCATTCGGCAATCCTTCCTCAACTCGTCATTAGCTCTTTGCCGCTTTTGCATTCTCTCTCTCAAGCGAGATGCTGCCATACATCAACGCCCGTAAGTCGACGAACGTGTGGTCGAGTCTGGTCAATTCTGATGATTCATGATAGCTTTCGAGTATGTCGGTGGTGCGATAGGCACCTCAGCCGACGAGCGTGAGTGCACTTTCAGACAGTGCTGCAAATATTCCAATTGACACGTTTCAGTCAAGCTGGTCTTCACATTCTACCTATCCTACCCCTTGGCTGCAGCCCTCAAGCGGATACCAGACAATGAGCCTTGGAAGAAGAATGTCTTCATCATCACTATTTCCATGTTCTATCTGGTCGGCTTATTCGATCTGTGGGGCGGCCTCCAGACATTCGTCGTCAGTGCGGGAGGGGCCTATCTCATTTCCTCACGAATCAACTCTCCCTATATGCCATGGATCGGATTTGCTTTCCTGATGGGTCACATGTCGGTCAGTCACATAGTCCGCCAGAATGTGAACGACCGTTCGAGCGTGGATATCACGGGAGCTCAGATGGTCCTCGTCATGAAACTTACTGCCTTCTGCTGGAATGTGCAAGATGGTCGTCTGCCCGAAGCCGATCTATCAGACTTCCAGAAGGAGCATGCCATCAGGACTATACCTAGCCTGTTGGATTACTTGGGCTACGTCTTCTTCTTCCCAGCACTTATGGCTGGCCCGGCCTTCGACTACTGCGACTATAGCGATTACATTACGACCACAATGTTCACACTTCCGCCGGGCACCGATCCATCAAAAGCCCCTCCCACACGCAAGAAGCGTAAGATCCCACGCAGCGGCACACCAGCCGCCATCAAAGGCGCGTACGGCACTATCTGGATCTTTGCCTTCTTGAAGTTCTCTGCCTACTACTACCCTGCTTTCTATTTGGGTAGCGATTACATGAAGTACAGCTTCTTCCGCCGTGTCTGGCAGCTGTATATGCTGGGATTAGTCACACGTATGAAGTATTACGGCGTCTGGAGCTTGTCCGAGGGTGCATGCATTCTATGCGGTATTGGCTACAATGGCATTGACGCGACCACCAATCGCGCCAGGTGGGATCGACTAACCAATATCAAGCCTTGGGAGATTGAAACAGCACAAAATGCCCGTGCTTACCTTGGTTTCTGGAACATCAACACGAACCATTGGCTAAGGAATTACATGTACCTCCGTGTCACTCCGAAAGGGAAAAAGCCTGGCTTCAGAGCGACTCTTGCAACGTTCGTCACAAGCGCTTTCTGGCATGGATTCTATCCAGGCTACTACCTTGCCTTCGTCCTTGCCTCTTTTGTACAAACTGCGGCGAAAAGTGAGTAGCTGCTCAATCTGTGCTCCAGAAAGCCCACTAATCACATGTCCAGATGGTCGCCGCTTGGTACGCCCACTCTTTCTCACACCTGACGGCAAGAACCCGCTTCTGACAAAGAGATACTATGACATCTTTACCACCATTCTCACCCAAGTGGTCTTCGCCTACGTGGTTGCGCCTTTTATCCTGCTTGGCCTTTCCGACACGCTCAAAGTATGGGCACGCGTCTATTTCTACACCCTGATCGGGCTTGCCGCATCATTCGGCTTGTTCTCGCGCAATCTGCCAATTCGAAAACAACTCGTGCAGCGTCAAGCGGCCCGTTTACCGCCAGCCACACCACTAGACGAGTCTGCTATTGAGAAGGCTGCACGGGAAGAGATAAGGCGGGAGAAGTTGGCAAGGACGAACTCACAGGAGAGTGTCGCCAGTCGCAAGCATGCTATCCTAGGTATTCCCGATGATCCCGAGGCTGAACTTGACGAGATTGTGCGTGAAGTCAAGGCAGAGATCGAAGAGCGAAGGAGAAAAGGCAGCATTATGCAGGGGTCTGACGTCAAGAGAGCTGTTCAAGAGAAGCTGGCGCAGTTCAAAAAGGCATAGGATTAGTCAGGAACGGCTTGATCTGAATCTGATGTCGGATGAACTGACATGGTGGGGTTGAGTGTTGGAGCAGATGTGGTCATTCTGATGTAGCTGCACACATGAACAATCCAATTGGTGTCCCTGGCACATGTTAACTCATGCATCTCTCTCTCTGCACTCAAGAGCAGAATATGCGTAAGTCACACCAGAACTTAGATGCTCGTGCTCCTCGGATCTGCCGTGCATGCAGCATGATCGTCCGGACATCTGCCGGATCGCCACAGGAACGCGTTGCGCACATCCCCTCTGCTGCCCAACGTCGAAGACGTCGGGAACATCGAACCGTCCGCACGCCTTCTGCATTGTTCATGCACGCGCACTTTGGTGTGTTGCTTTCTGGATCGCATTCGTGGAACGCCACAGTGACAAGGACAGATTGGAGATGGTATGCGAAGATACCATCATGCATATGTTGCCCCCTGCTCGAATTGCTGAGTTTCCTACAATCTGCTCAGAACGCGCGACAGCTTTATCTTTTTTTACTCGACTCTGTTGTAACAAAACACACAGGACCACAAATACTGGCCATTGCCGGCGGCTAAAGATCCTATCGCTGTCGCCTCATGAATCGTCAGCCAGCTTCGCCCCAAAATTATCTGACATCTTCCGCACACCATCTGGCTGAATTGCAGGGCTGAGCCTGGTGACGCAAAGTTTATTTCAACGCCACTACTGGTAGTGCAGCTATGGCGAAAAGATGTGGCTCACACGCGTAACAGATTGATGGGTGCTTTCATGATTGTAGCCTTACCAGCTGCAGAATCTGAAAGCAGCACTAACCATGATTGCGAGGTCCGTCTTACTCAAAAATGTTTCTCACGCTGCGGTCTGTATTCCAGGAAATCCGATGCGCCTAGAGGCGAGGTCGATCGTCGGTCCTTCCGCGAGTCGCGTGGCAGCCATCACAAATTCTGGGGGTTCCTTGTCGCCCCATCCGCACTTCCCATCAACCTGCGCAACATCCACGCAGCGCAACGCAATGCACAATGTACGGCTCATAAAGCTTACAAACTTGGCAAATGTTACTACCTCGGCGCGGTTTATACCAAGTACTAGGCTGACCAGCTCATCCTCACTCGCCGCCACCGCGTTAGATCACCAAACGAACAGCCAGGGAACTAAGAACCAGGCTTTCTCAGTGCAGACCACCCGGTACAGCAATTTCTCTACCCCTGTGTAGAAGACCAATCTCTGGCCTACCAATCGGATCATGACCTAGCCCAGCATCCACACAATGCTGCCCGAAATTCCACTTCCCGTCATCACTAGCATCTGCTTCAAACGCGCCACGTTGGGTGTCAGGCAGGATGTCCCGGTCCTATCTCTTGTGAGATCGAACGGTGCCATGGAACCGGAGAGGCACGGGCGCGATAAAGGCCCGCAGTCGGACCCATGTGCTGCTCTTTGGGAGATCACGGGCAATCGACCTTTTACTCCCCACTTCTACCATTTTCTTTTCTGAAGAGACCTGTCCTCATTCCGAGTCACCTTAAACGCATGAACTATTTTTCTTGAGACTGGCCGAAGAGCCGTGCTCTTCGCTGATATGGGCGTACCTGATAACGGACCCGTCATCGTTGGTGTAACTTGGTGGTTAACATTCTTCTGTGGAGGTTTCTTGGGTCTCAGAATATATGCAAAGATAAGTCGCAAGCAGGGCCTTTGGTGGGTAAGTAAGCTCTCCGTCCGAATTCCTTGCCGGCTCGCATAGTGAGCTGTACTAGGACACACGAAGTACTACATAGTAGTATGTCAGTTCTGGAAGCTTTTCTGGTTTTTGTTGACATACGCTCAACAACAATCTTCCCGGACTCTGCTAATTCTGCGCAGTACGTACAGCTCCCGTCTCCTCTTCAGGCTTCCTCAAGATGGGTCACGAACACTTAACCTGATCGAGAAACGCCCAAACCATTAAACATACAAGACTATATGCTGACTTTATGCTTCGATGCCCAGGGATGATCACATCCTCCTGACTGCATGGGTATGAGCAAGACTGTTCTCGTGCCTGTGTATCGTGTCACCGACATAAGCGAAGGTACTCCTCCTTGTCGAAGCCATCCTCACCCAGGTGGGACAGTCCCTTGGATTCGGCAAACGAACCATCGACATTCAACCTGAGAATCTGACAACAATTGCCCTCGGCACTTCAGTTGGAGCATCGATCTCATGTTTTGCCTCTACCTTCTCCAAGATATCATTTGGCGTCACGCTTCTACGCCTAACGGCAGGCAAGACTCGATGGTTCGTCTGGTTCTGCATCGTTACGCTCTTCTTGGTCATGATACCTTCGGCACTGAGCACTTGGATCGAATGCACCCCCATGGAGAAAGCCTGGAACAGTGCCGTAGAAGGGACTTGCTGGCCAGCAAGCATCATTGTTAACTATGGTATCTTCAATGCAGCTTGGTGCACAGCAGCCGACTTCGCGCTTGCTCTACTACCATGGAAACTGATATGGAATTTGCAATTGAAGACGAGGGAGAAGATTGGAGTTGGGATCGCCATGAGCATGGGTATTCTGTGAGTTCTGTGGTGGAGGAGGCCCTGCCTAAAAGAGCATCATATGCTGACAAGTCATAGCGCTGGTGTGTGCGCGATTGTCAAAGGCTATTACCTCATGCAACTCCGACAACAGGATTTCTACTACAACGGCAAGGACGTGACCATCTGGACTGCTGTAGAGACCGCAACAGCAATCACCGCCGCGTCAATACCGGTTCTTCGAGTCTTCTTCAAAGACGTTGTCTCCTCATTCAGCTTATCCCGCGACCGCTCGCATGGCCACTCGAGGTCAAACAATGCCCCATTCTCACGGCTTAACAGCAGTCGCGGCTCGACTGTGCCGACCACAAGCCTGAGACTTGGAGGGACCAAAGATGGAGGATGGACGACATCAGAGCCAATAGAAGACGACATTGGTGATAACATGAGTCAGAGGGGTATTTTGCGGGTCGAAGGTAATCTTTTGGAAAGAGGCGAAGCGGGTGTGACAGCCGTCGATCACGACGGCATGTTACGGACCAATACTATCGCTGTTACGGTAGGCTGTGACAACAATTCGCATAGAAAAGGGCGATCATGGATAGGAGCACAATGAGATTGAGACAGGCGCAAAGAAACTTTTGCCACAGTCGTACAGACTAACGTGTGAGCCTACATAGGACTCCAGCCAAAGGAGCGCACAGACACCTCTTATCTCACCATCAGCATGTTCTGGTACTGCTCTGCAAGCACGTCGTCGGTGGCCTTCTCAGATAGCATCATAGTCGGCAATACTGGGAATCCGCCCGGTACCTTCGGAAAACTACTCGCGTCCACAACCCTCAACCTATCAACGCCACATACCCAGAACATGCTATCAAACACTGCCATCTTGTCGTCTTCGGACCCAATTCTGGCACTGCTGCTAGCATGATGGCTGTAAGCCTGCTCCTTTATATATGTCTTCTTAGACTCGACAGTGCAGTTCTGCCCCCCGATCATACCCTCACAAGGACGAAGCTCGTTGAAGGGAGCCAAAGAGTTGTGGTCAGAAGGATTCACCTTGGACAACCAGGAGCGCACCCACTCGACACCCTCGTATATTGCTTGGAGGTCCTTGTCGGAGCCGGGCTCTTTGACGAAGTTGAGATTGATGGCCGATAAATCTCGAGGGTCAGCGGAACGCAGCTCTACGACTCCAGCCTGAGAGCGTGGGTTCATGTGGACAAGAGCACATTCGTACTGACTGGGCCCGTATGTTTCGTTGAAGAAAGGGGGCCGATGCAGAAACCCTGGCCAGAACCCTTCAAAAGCAAAGGACCCGCACCACACGTAGATGTCGCGTGTAGCCCCTTGAGATGTCTTCCAGAATTTTGGAAATATCTCGGACATGCCTGTGACGGCCCGCTTGCTCAGGGATAAAATGCCAGCCTCGTAATTATCGGCCACGGAGCGACCAACGCCCAGGCTGTCGGCAGCCACGGGGATCTTAAACTTGTTGAGCTGCTCTTTGGGCCCGATGCCGGACAGAAGTAGCAATTGAGGAGAGTTGAACGCTCCTCCAGAAATGATAATTTCCTTGGAGGCAAAGACTTTGCCAGCGACTCCCTTATCGGCCGCGTTATATCGAGGATCTGCGCTGTACATGCTCTTGCCTTGGAGATACTCGACACCTGATGCCTTGGGCTTGTTACCCGTCTTTTTGAAGATGATCTTGATGGCGAGCGTATCGAGCGAGATCGTGAGCGGGTACTTGCCCGAGCTGGCTGTATCTCGAGCATTATACCCTGGAGATGAGCGCCGGCCATTGGGGTTGATGTGAGTAACGCCTCCCGAAGGGACCGACAAGATTGTCACGATTGGGTTGGTCGCTATTCATATCGCGTTGCAGTAGGGTGGAGGTATCCGAGGCCTTGAAGCCAGCAGCCTGAGCAGCGGGCGCTGAGCTGTTTGGCATCTGCGCTCGTAGTGTAGCCAGGGTCCAACATTGTCATATCAAGCCATCCATTATGACCATGCTGGGAGATGCTGTTGTAGTGCACTCTCTCTGGGCGAATGAGATACTTTCGCATGTTCTCGTGCGACCAGGACTCGTCGCCAGTGAGCTCAGCAATCTCATCCCAATCAGCATCATTCGGGTTCATCGTAAGACAACCGTTGTGCATCGCGCAGCCACCGAGGGTCCCTGCGTGAGGATAATACTAGAACGTCTTAGCAGAGTTCTATCAGGTAAAGCAAGTCTGCCTCACAATGCCTTCTGGTTTTGAACCTGCTGGAGGGTCATTCCCAACAAAAAAGTCCCCGTCTGGCTTGCGCCATGTCCGATGGAGGTATCGCGCTTCTCGCACATCATCATCAGAGTGCCGCACGAAGAAGTCCCTGTAACTATCAGCGCTCTGCCGTATAATGTACCTGAAACGTCCTCGCGTCGCTTCAGGCTGAAGTATACGCACCATCTGGTTGCCGGATCGTTGCCAGCGGCATTGAAGTTGATCGACTGCAACACGTTCACTGGTTGTCAGGTCAGCATTGTCGTGTCTTGAGATAGTGTATTCTTTACAATTCTCGGTTTGATCATCTCCGGAGCGAAAGTCGGTGTCTACACTTCATGGTTATTTACGTCGACTACTTGCCTCCAGCTTCAAGCAGTAACACAGAGTGACCAGCTCATGCAAGATTCGATGCGAGAGGTGCACCACCTGGTCTTGAGCCAACCACAATATACTCGTAGGTCTTGTTATCAATTTGCGCGAAAGCAGAGGCTTTCGCAGCGATGATTGCGGCCAGCAAGGCGCGAGATGCGGAAGGAACCATTATGAAGGAGCCCTTTCACGAGCTGTGAAAGAGGTCGCTGATGGGATATGCGAAGTTCATTCCCGAATCAAACACCTCCTGCATTCGTACGACTGAAGGTCTGCACGCATGCTCACAGTCAACGATCACCAGGTATGCGCGAACACAGGGTATTCTGCGCCTGGTTTGGTAGGATTGCCTTGTGCAAATGATTTCAGCATGGAGCAGAGATATTATGCCAGCATATATGAACGTTTGGACCAGTACAATGAGGTGCCGTAAGAAGGCGAGGGTCGCGTAAGTGATGTGCATACCTTCCCTGTCGGCCATGGTCCCTTGTCTTTACGCCCGGTTCAAGGTATACTGGCGTATTAATCGCGGCAATATGCCTTTTCCCGGGCGACCAAATAGAGGTGACACCAGCAATGACGATAGGTAGCTTCCTGCGGCCCGGTATGGGACTTGTGGGGAGTTCTTTGATGACAAGCGGAGACGCTGCACATTTCATTTTAGGAACAGACCGATCTGCAAGGCTGTCTCGGACCACGCCTGAGGTGCGAAGAAGAGCAAAGCTACATCTTTTTAGTTGCTTCACTCGCTGAAAAGGGTAACAAAATTGTTGCGGGGTATGTGGGGTGCGGTGAGCGCGTATGTGCGCCCAAATAGACTTCACCAAGTAGCTGGCGTAAGTAGTGTAAGCATTAAGTACGGCGAGCTTTGAAGGGACAGACAACGATGTTACTAGGTCAATATTTTGAACCTGACAACATTTAGTGCTTCTTTTAATGGGTCTCCAACGAACACATTCATAAGCTTCGTTCTGCACATAATGTCGTCTACTGACCCAAAGCTGCCTAGCCAAGAGCAATCCTTGTCGAAGTAATACAGCTTCTTTTGAAGGACGGACGTGAGAAGCGCCATGCATTGACGACGGTCCACTACAGCATCAGTAGACACCCAACCACGACTGCAAATGCCACACTTGTGAAGACGCCGAGCTCGAGACCTATAAGTCGCGACGTGGCGGTCAACGTATTTGCAGCGCCCATTTGCTGGGACGGACCACCGCTGGCTGAGGCACTAGTCGATGGTCTCGGAATTCCAGATGGTCTACTACCGTTGCCTGCTCCAGTTCCATTACCCACTAGATCAGGGAATAGGGAACTCGTGTTGGCATCAACCACGATCCAGTTTCGCACCAAGGCCGTTCCATTCATCACCGCCTCCCACTGCTCTTCTGTACATGTGTCTCTGTCGAGGACATAGCATTGCGAGCCAGGATCCACTACTGGCTCATTCGTAATATTGTAGACATCTTTAGGGCCCTTGGCTGCGTAGCCCGGGCTTGCAGTGGTCGAAGTGTTACCTGTTGCAATATCGAGGTTGAATAGCGCTCGCTGGAATATCCGGAAGGCACTGAAGATAGACACAGTCAGCGTAGCTCTTGTAGATAGAGACGGAACGACTTGAGCCTCATGCCAAAGGAATTGAGCAGAGAGAAGAACCAAATCCCACTTACGTCTCGGGTTGGTAGGCAGAAACCTCGTGTCCAGCTTCGTATACGCGAGTGAACGATAAGTTGCCATACTGCCTGACTTGACCACCCACGTACGTGCTGTTGACAGTCACATCTGAGTACCCAGCCGATGCAAAGGAGGCAGCATTAGCATAAGGTATCGCAAGAGAGAGTAACTCGCCACCATACCAATTCTGGGCGTGCAAAGTCAGCGTTCTGCCTCTCAGCCAATCATCTCACAAGGACTTCTTACACAAGCGTAGTCACGGTCGCCGTATATCAACGTAACCTTGATACCTTCCTCGAGTAGGTATGCTGGATCCTCTTTCCACCCGGGTCTAGGATAATCGCCAATATTACGGAAAGCGCGTGCCACTGCTGAGTTTGACTGCGTCCAGTTGAGCGGAACTCCTAGTCCTTGCTGTACATGAGGTTGATTCAGCCAACTTTCGTACCAAGGCGGAGGATACGAGGCAGCACCTGGTACAGAGATATCGTAGTAATTCAAATCCGTGTCGAAATATGGGTCGCGAATGTTTGCTGCACAGACTGACTCTGCAGCGTCACAGACTCGGTTGACCGAAATATTGAATCTCTGATTGGTTGGATCGTAAGCCAGGCTCAGATTCCGGCATACTTCGATCTGATCGAGGCAACCACCAGTGCGATATAGGTCATCGATAACACCTTCATATCGTGATTCGTTGATAGCCTTGATACCATACGTGTTGTTGTACATCATTCTCGGATAAGCTGGCCACTGAACATATCGATCCTAGAGATTGGCATATAAACTTAGTGAATGTCACACGTATAGGTAATCAAACGGATTTGCTTACGATGCAGTCATTGATGATAAGAAGGGTGTCCAGGTGCAAGAGATGAGTTTGTCCCTGCTCATCCCATGTCCCGTTTGAGATTCGTTCATTTTGCTCCTGGAAATATGCGGCAAAAGCTGGCCCATGCCGACCTCCATAGCTTTCGGTCGCTATCGAGATTCTGTTGTCGTTGGGCTTGTGTTGAGGAAACTCCTGGAACCACACTTGAGCAAAGTGCCAAAGTGCCCTTGCTGAGTTTTCAGTACCGCGCGTGGTTAGGCTAGAGGTTGGTGTACGAAGTCGGTGTATGTCTCACATGTATTCCTAACGTCCACGTCACGTACTCGTAGTTCTGGCTTGCATAAGTACCAACGTAAAAACTATTGTTCTGCGCGGGAACCGCGCTCCAGAAGTCGGCGACTCTAACCGTTCCGGTATAGATGTTGTTGGTAATGTTTGTGAGCTTGTCATAGCTCGTACCAACTTGCACAGGCTGATCAAGATATAGCATATTGACTGCGACACGTTAGCTCAATGAACGGCCTCTGGGTGAAGTGCTTGGTGCCTCCCGGGCGTCTCAGGCTGCAAGCACATACTTTCGTTGCTCCATGACCACTCGTTGAGGATCGTGGAGTTTGAATCAGCATTAATGAAGCAAGGTCCATTCTCGCGCAGTAGGCCCACCATGGAGCTACTACCGGGCCCTCCATTCATCCAAATCGACAGCGGCGCATTTGCGGGGTCTTTCCTTGACTCGAAGAACCAGAAGAAGGTGTTGATCTCGTACGTCTGGTTTTGTACCCCAAGATCGGCGAGAGCCTGCGCCGGAAGATGAACATAGCCAGAGTAGCTTCTCACGCCTTCAGTAGTCTCGCAAAGATCATTCTGAGCTAGTCATTAGCAAAGAGATCCTCAACAGTAAGCTTTCATACCATGCTTACTTCTTTGTATGATATTCTGATGCCACACGTCGTACGTGTCTGTCTCTCCGGAAAAGTCATGCAGAAATTTCTGTCATAGCCATCCATCAGGAGTCTGGTTGTCCACTATCAGAGGCATACTCAAGGGAGCGCAGCGCACAGGTTTGTGAGGTGTATGAATTGCTTCGGTCATGAATAAGTCTGTCGCACTACAAGACACACTCACAACTGGACTACAAAATGAACCTTAAAAGGACAAATGGACTCGACAACCCCTTCCCATGGATGCCGCAAAACGCCAGACATATGTCACTCCCGAGGACTCATTCCGGCGCGTAAGAAGAAAGGGATCCAACGATCCGTCAAAATGAGCATGCTTGGCCTTACACTCGCCGTCGTACCTTTTCACCCTATGTCTCACAAGAATCAAAAATTGGGTATCTGCAAAATTTCTTCCTTCACAATCAAACAGGAGCTCCCCAGGCTGCGCGTAATCGGCGAGCGAGCTGTATGTCCTTCTGCTGGATGGTGACGCGCTTGGCGTGAATGGCGCATAGATTCGCGTCGTGGAAGAGATTGACGAGAAAAGCCTCGGTGGCCTCTTGTAGCGCCATGATGGCCTGGCTTTGCCATCTACTCGGTCCGTCTTCAGTTGTGACTGTTTGCGCAATTTCTCGGACCTGAAGGTTGTTAGTTCTCCACGTTCAAGTCGGAATATCGTGAATGCACATACAAGTCGCTGGAATGGCAGCTTAAGAAGAAGAAGATCTGTCGACTTCTGGTAGCGGCGGATCTCGCGCAGTGCTACTGTGCCAGGCTTATAGCGCTTCTTCGCTCGATCCGGCGCAGGTCCAGCTTGTCCAACTGCCGCAGGTCAGTCTCATCGCTCGAGTACATTGCGCATCATGTGTGAACAAACGTCTTTTACCCGACTCTCTCCGTCCTCCTGTGCTGGGTCTGCCGCCTCGCGATCCGGTGCTTGCTCTTCCTCCTCGCGACGGACGCGCCTTGTTGCGCCGGGTTGGGGTTTTCGGTGGCATGATGCGCTGCTTCGATCTCGAGTCGTTTGAAAACGTCGGGTTGGTAGTATTGGGGTCGAAGTTCAAGTGATTTGCAGCAGAACTGGTGGTCTTGGTGGAGACGGGTACCGCGGCGCGTTCAGTGCACGAAAAGTCGCGGTAGATGTCGAATGCGTCAACACTCAGAAAATGGCAGTGCAGCGACGTAATCTGACGCGCGATGGATGCTGTTCAATAATATGGGCGACGGTGAGGGCGGCGTGTGCAATTGCGCCTGCAGATTGGCATTGTCCTAGTATTTGCCGGGGATGACCGTATTGAACCCATTCGAGGGGCTGGGGAATGTGGCTGGTAGGGCAGGAGCACGGGCCTCACAACTTTGGGGAAGCTGCCACCGCACCGCTGCGATCGCGTGCTGATTAGATAGCGGCTTGGCGCGCAGTCAGACAAGTTACGTAGCCACATGGAGCACCACTCACCCACTGCCCCAATTTGGGCGGACTGTTGCCGCAACACTCCACCTGTCCTTTCGCTACAACGACTACACGTTCGCATACTTTGCAGTCGACCTCAACTCAACGACGGTCGACCATCAGACTTTCCTCAACCGCCTGTGCTGCGAAGATATGGCAAACGTACTGGGTGGAGGGGATGGCATGATGGGAGGGTTTCCGCTGGAACAATGGTTTTACGAGATGCCCGTGTGCACAAGATGGTGGATGACGGCAGCGCTGAGTGCAAGCGTCCTTGTCCAATGCCACATCATCTCCCCATTCCAGCTCTTCTACAGTGTGCGGACCGTCTTCTTCAAGAGCCAGGTACGCTGAAGTTATGTATATTCGGTCAGGGTATAAGCTTACACTACGATAGTACTGGCGACTCATAACAACGTTCTTCTACTTCGGTCCACTCAGCCTCGACCTCCTCTACCACATTTTTTTCCTCCAGCGCTACTCACGCCTACTCGAAGAATCGTCCGGACGCTCGCCGGCCCATTTCTCATGGCTGTTGACATTTGCTTCGACACTGCTGCTCTGCATAGCTCCCATGTTTTCAATGGCATTCCTAGGATCGGCGCTCAGCAGTACCCTCATCTACATTTGGAGTCGAAAGAACCCGGATACTATGTTAAGCTTTCTGGGCTTGCTCGTATTCAAGGCTCCTTACCTGCCTTGGGTCCTGCTCATTTTCTCACTTATCATGCACGGGACGGTGCCAAAAGACGAGATGTGCGGTATCGTAGTCGGTCACAGTAGGTCTCTCGAAATGGCGATAAAGGTTGAGCTAACAAGCAATAGTTTGGTACTACTTTAACGATATCTACCCGCCACTACACGAAGGTCACAGCCCTCTAGATCCGCCGGCTTGGTGGGTCCGCCTGGTAGAAGGGCGACGTCCCGTGGCAGAGGATCCCGTGGCAGAGGATCCCGTGGCAGAGGATCCCGTGGAAGAGGTAGACGCTGCAGATGCCCCCATGGACGCTCAAGAAGTTGCACCTATACAATAGCATGGCTAGTTGCATGTTCTGGAGTTGGCGTATATTTCTTGTTCTGAGATACCCTGTCTACGTTCAGGTAGACTTAATTGCAACCCTGACCCATCATTGAAGTTTCTTGTGGCTCAAGCATCGTATTGAGGCACTCTGTCAACCATCTTGGGATTTGCAGTACTACGTGCTCATTTGTTTGAAACACCCTGCATGTATACGCTTCGGTAACAACGGCATGAACGAGTACTTTCCGTGATTTGCAATAGGGCCTCACCAGATATTTACCGCTTTAGTGGAGTTTCTCTGATCCCAGAGATCCGGCTAGAATTTGAGGCTCTCGCATTAGCCAATCGATCCTCCTGTGTGCCTGCCATGTTACAGATATACTAGGCCAAAAAGGGAAGGCACCTTATTCCAGTTAGTATCTCCGCACACGTGCATATCACTACCTCAAGCTTCGTATGAGGCGTTGTGGCCACGGAACGGACTTGGCCGACATCGTTGATAAGTAGATGGGCTAAGGTGGGCAGCGACAAGTACTTATGGATGAAAGGTCCCCGACATTTCCTGGTTCACGCCCTGTCATATACCCCACGCCAAACACCTACCTTGAGTAGTCCTGAAGGCCAGTACACCATTCTTGGGTCCTTTTTAACACGACCACTCAGAATGGCCTCCCTCAAGATCATGCTGCCTCTTATGGCCGTCCTTCCAGGTTATGTTGATGCATGGGGATCTCTTGGCCACACGACTGTCGCCTACATCGCTCAGAACTTCGTGTGCGAGAAGACCGCCGAATTCGCGAAACAGCTTTTGAACGACACCTCGTCTGCGTACCTCGCCAACGTTGCGACTTGGGCAGACAGCTACCGGTACGAAAAGGGTGGTGCATTCAGTTCCGTGTACCACTATATCGACGCCCTTGACAA
Source organism: Setomelanomma holmii (assembly GCA_010015745.1). NCBI lineage: Eukaryota > Fungi > Ascomycota > Dothideomycetes > Pleosporales > Phaeosphaeriaceae > Setomelanomma > Setomelanomma holmii. The sequence continues at coordinate 188,450 of ML978213.1, forward strand.
CCCACCCGAGAGCTGCAACATCGATTATGAGCGAGACTGCCCGGAGGAGGGTTGCATCATTTCAGCCATCTCCAATTACTCCACCCGTGCGTTTCAGAAAGAAATCGGCATTGTTGAGCAGCAGAAGGCTTTGAAATGGGTCGTTCACTTTGTCGGCGATGTTCACCAACCTCTTCACGTCGAGAACATTGCTGTCGGAGGCAATCTGATTAACGTTACATTTGATGGAGCAAAGACGAATCTGCATGCTATTTGGGATACCGCTATTCCACAAAAGGCTATTGGCAACTTCTCTCAGGCGAATGCTCTCGCTTGGGCGGCCAACTTGACATCTGAGATCAAGCACGGCCAGTATAAGAAGGAGTCTCGTACATGGCTGAAGGGCATTGATGCGTCGGACGCGATCGACAGCTCGCTCGTATGGGCTCGGGACGCCAACAAGTTCGTATGCTCTACCGTTCTGCCCAACGGACCGGACGCTGTATTCGCGCAGGAGCTGTATGGTGCTTACTACGAGACTGCCATTCCTGTCGTGAAGAAGCAGATTGCCAAGGCTGGATACAGGCTGGCTGCCTGGTTGGACGCCATTGTCGAGGCCGCAGAAGAGCATGGGCATGGTCACGGAAAGGGCGGCAAGCTGGTGAAGAAGAGCGATGCAAAGTTGGAGCCATGGATGGACGAGGCAAGGCAAGCCCGGAGAGACTTTGGAGGTGATTGCGGGTGCGGAGCTGAGGAGCATGTGCACTGATTCTGTAATTAGGCTGCCTGTATACATTCAGATATGAAGTGACGATGCAACGAGAAAAGCCAAATGCAATTAATCTAGTCATGCTTCGATTTGACCATCATGTTGCCGATAGTTTTTCATCTCTACTGAGCTTAGGCCGAGGAGCATGGTGAATGTTGGTATTCTTAGATTGTGGCATTCCTCATCTAGATTGGACAAATCGATCATGTGCTCAGGCGTTTTGCTGCCTGGAGACGCGTCAGTTTCTACCCCACTTCCTGCAGCTGCTTCAAGTCTGTCTAGAACAACTCGGACGCCATCGCAGCCTGAGTGAACAAAAGGGTATCGATTCGCTCTCCTTTCTCCGCTTGTTGCAGCTCTTTGCCAGAATTCGCCACCACTATCGTGACGGCGCGTCTCAATCGATCGCGGGCTACCTCTCGGCACGGGCCAGGGGTACATTTCATCCTCGATTCACATCGACATCCCAGGGCATCTTCTCTTTGCGCTCTTGTTCGTGTATCTGTCTCTCGTCGCGGTGAGCGCCGTCTATCACCTTTGCATCTTTCAATCGTTGTTCGAGCAGCCATTCCGCATATCATTGAGCACAGCGCCCTTAGAGAATGGCGCCTCGTCGATCAGGCCGCAGCTCACTTTTGAGCGCGACCGATCGAACAGCTTCGCCTTCACTGACAACAGAACGCAGTACGTCTCATGCGCTAATTGAGTTGCACTTACTTTTCAAACTCCGAATCGAGTTGTTTGCTAACCTTGGCCGCAGCTGCCTCAGGCAAATCGCCCGTGGCCGCACTTCGCCACTTGCAGAAGCGCACTCGAACTTCCCGCAACCTCGTACCCAACTCCTCTGACAACGACGAGATCGACAGAATCGACGAGACCGACCCAACCGACCCGCCTTCGAGTGTTCGACGAGTCCTGAAAGAGGTGTCCATACCCGCAATGAGATCCCGCAAGCCTCTTCCCACTCGTGGAAGGCCCGCTAAAGCAGATTCTCAGCCAGCTGAACAAGACAGCTCGAATGGATCGCCCTCACTTGAGAATTCGGACTATGATACGCCTGGAACGAGCATCTCAACCACGCCAGCTGCGTCGAGCCGCCGTGGCAAGATGTCAGCACAGAAGAGCGGCCTCAGCAAGGCTGTTTCGGCATCACTGAGCCGATCCTCATCGCTGAAAAGGTTGCATAACTCTGTATTAGATTCTGACGAGGAAAACGAGGCGATCGATGCTGACGCTGAACTCGCTCTGCAGATGCAAATGGCGGAGGACGATATATTGCATCCCAGCAAGCGAGTGAAGGTTGAAACTGAGGAGGACGATGTCGATCTCACAGATGATGATATTGTTCGTCCTAAGGCGAAAGCCAGTTGCCGTCGCGCGAAGGGCAAGGCGAAGCTGGAGGAAGACATCTCTAATGTTGCAGATTCGCTACTTAAAGAGCTCTTAACACCGCCATCCTATAAGGGCAAAGGCAAAGGGAAAGCGACCAGCGCCACCCAAGTTCGCAAGCAGAGCCGCTCGGCTCGATCAAGTGCGAAGAAGACGGCATTTATCGAGGACGACTTCCTTGATCAAAGCGATTCTGATGAAGAAGAGTTTCAGCCGGAGGATGCAGAATCCGTGCTTAGCGACCCAGATACGCCCATGGTTAGCGATAGCGAGGAGGAGCCGCTCATGGTTGTAAGCTCCCGAATGATGAAGACCGCAAAACGAGCATCGAAACCGCTGAGGAGCAAGAAGAAGAAATCTATCGCCGAAGAGGTCGAGAATAAGCGACGACGTGCGCGATTCGCACACATTGAGGACAAATGGGAGCGCAAACGAGCCATGAACCGTGAACGCGCAGAACAGCAGCACCCGAAGCTGCTTTCGATGTGGAAAGACCTGGAGAAGGTGCCTGTGCTCGAGACACAGAAGGCTGAGCAGCCAAAATCGATCAGCCGCCGTTTGAAACCCTTCCAGCTTGAGGGACTGAGCTGGATGATCCGTCAGGAGAAGACACATTACAAAGGTGGTCTTCTTGGTGACGAGATGGGGATGGGCAAGACAATTCAGGCTGTCTCGCTGATCATGTCCGACTACCCAGCGAAGGAGCCAACCCTCGTCTGTGTTCCGCCTGTTGCACTTATGCAATGGTCCAACGAGATTCGTGAGTATACCGACAACAAACTCAAGGTCCTTGTGTACCACGGCACAAACTCTAAATGCAAAAATATGTCTGTCAAGGAATTGAGAAGTTACGATGTCATCATGGTGTCGTACAACAGTCTTGAGTCCCTACATCGCAAGGAGACGAAGGGCTGGTCGCGCGGAGAAGACATCATCAAGGAGGCTTCGCCACTTCACGCCATCAAGTTTCATCGACTCATCCTCGATGAAGCACATAGCATTAAGTCACGCAACACAGGTGTCGCAAAGGCTTGTTTTGCTCTACAGGGTAACTTCAAGTGGTGTTTGTCTGGCACTCCAGTTCAGAATCGCATCGGAGAGTTCTTCTCACTGCTTCGGTTCCTCGAGGTTAGACCTTTCGCCGACTACTTCTGTCGTTCATGCGACTGCGAGAAGTTGCACTGGGCTACCGATGACGATCACATGTGCGTTGCTTGCAATCACGGTGCTTCGGAGCACATTTCCGTCTTCAATCAAGAGCTCTTGAATCCCATCACCGGCGATGATCCAGAGCTACGTGAAGATGCATTGACGAAGCTTCACATGATTACCGCTCGAATCATGTTGCGTCGCATGAAACGCGATCACACAAACTCAATGGTAAGTTGGCCACGCCTCCCGCTCGTTCCTCGTCTAACATATACCGGTAGGAACTCCCTATGAAGGACATCATCATTCACAACGAGTTCTTCAGCGACATTGAGCGGGATTTCTCATCGTCCATCATGACCAACTCTACTCGGAACTTCGACACATATGTTGCCCAAGGTGTGATGCTCAACAACTATGCTAACATCTTCGGTTTGATTATGCAGATGCGGCAGGTCGCAAATCACCCTGATCTGCTTCTCAAAAAGAATGCTGCCGAGGGTGCCCAGAATGTTTACGTGTGCAACATCTGCGACGAACCAGCCGAGGACGCTGTGCGGTCCCGCTGCCACCACGAGTTCTGCCGAGCTTGCGTGAAGGACTTTATGGACACGTGTGAGGCCTCTGGCACCGACGCAGACTGCCCTCGATGTCACATTGCGTTGACCATCGACTTTGAGCAGCCAGAGCTCGAGCAAGATGAAGATTCAGTCAAGAAAACGTCAATCATCAACCGCATCAAGATGGAGAACTGGACTTCATCAACTAAGATCGAGATGCTGGTGTATGATCTCTACAAGCTACGAAGCAAGAAGCAGACTTTGAAGTCCATCGTCTTCAGCCAGTTCACATCGATGCTGCAGCTTATTGAATGGCGTTTACGACGTGCTGGATTCAACACCGTCATGTTAGACGGTAGTATGACACCTGCTATGCGACAGAAGAGTATCGACCACTTCATGACAAATCCAAATGTGGAGGTTTTCCTCGTGTCTCTCAAAGCTGGAGGCGTTGCTCTCAACCTCACGGAGGCCTCCAGAGTCTTCATCGTCGATCCGTAAGTTTTCTTGACTTTCGCCACGAGTCTTTGCTGATAGCTCTAGATGGTGGAATCCCGCCGCCGAGTGGCAGTCGGCCGATCGATGCCATCGTATCGGTCAAAAACGGCCTTGTGTCATCACTCGTCTGTGCATCGAAGACAGTGTCGAGTCTCGAATGGTTGCGCTGCAAGAGAAGAAGGCTGCCATGATTGCGGGCACCGTCAACAACGACAAGGTCGCCATGGATCGTCTGAGTCCAGAAGACCTGCAGTTCCTGTTCCGCGGTACATGAGTAGCATGGCTGAAACCATAAGCTTCTTGGGGGCAAGGCCATATATACCTTATGGTCCTTCTAGAAGAACCGTGACAACAGTCACCTGGATCATGGGTGAGATGAACATTCTACGGAATATGAGTACGCACTTCGCTGCAGGCATCGCAAATTATGAAGATCTCAGTCTTTCAAGCAGGTCTTACAAGAGCATAGATGGTTTAATCAAGTACAAATACTAGATCGCGAAATTCGCACCGTGAACATCAAGACGTTATTTGAGGATTTTGGCGTAGTTTTGACTCCGACAACTTGACGTGAGTGTAGTGCAAGTTTGCCCTGGTTTTGTGATGAACTGGGAACCATACAACTAAGTCACCGGGCGGTCAAAGAGACGGATGAAAAAACATTGCACCGTAGAGAAGCACCTAAGTTCGCTCGTGGCAACTATATTAATTCGAGCGCAACTAAACTTAGTGCGGTTTTTGCCAAGCTATGACGTGCATCGTGACCGTGGCTCAGTCCTCTGCAGTAGATGAGATGAACTGGCACATGTTTGGATATCGGCGAAGATACTTATTATCCGATACAAAAGCAACGACGAGAAACATCCAGTTGCTAATGGTCACTTGAGCATCTTGAAAGATGGCCTGTGGTACGCGAACTTTCCGCAACATGCAGTTACCCACAATTCGTGCCTACCCTTCCGCATGACAGACTCTGGCTTATGGACCATTTCTTAAGGCCTGTAGACATTTCTTTGAAGGTCTCCGAGCGTGTATGTCCCCCAGTGTGCACCCGAGGAGAAAGTGTGGTTGGAGGTGTTGCTCGTACGTAATTTTACGTAAAGCAGCGCTGAATGCGTAGGAGCTTCGCTGAGATCGCCATGTTTTGGTACATGCACGACACACATGTGCACAAGCACGTCAGGGTACGTAGCTGAGTTGCAATGCGGTGCCTTTGTATCCCCTAAAATGGGAAGGTTCTCGGAATCGACATGCGAATTTGCACCGTGACAGCCGTCTGTGCCAATGGTGTGTGCGACGCGTACGGCCTTACAATACCCTGCGTTCTCTTATAGGAGCTGGCCAGCCCTGACTACTGGTCCCGTTATAGATCCTTGTTTTTGCGCGAGATGGGTATATTCGACAGAGCTCGGGATTGGGATCTCGATCTGGATCGGTATCTCAATCCCATCCTCCCTCCATCGCAGTTGCACAGACTTCCGACTTCAGTCTCGAAATTCTTGGGATATAGAAAGGTGCAAAGACAAGACGTTGGAAATATCCTGGGCGCGTTTTGGTCGTTGGTCGGAGCATTCTGTGGCTTGGCGGTGATTGCGGCCGTGTTCAACAACACAGGCAGCATACAGCGGCATCAACCTCCAGCACTCATTGCGTCTTTCGTGTGTTGTTGATTCTCTCCTATGCAAAGCCACTGTTGCTGACATTTGTTGAAGGGAGCTTCCGCCATACTGGAGTACAACGCCATCCGGTCCCCGCTTGGACAACCACGAAATGCTCTTCTTGGTCATACATTCTCTGCTCTCATTGGCGTGGGAATCTCCAAACTCTTTCAGTATCATCCAGACTACGAGTCTATCAAGTGGATAGCCGGGGCGGTGGCATGCGGCACAGCATCCGCCGTGATGTTGCTTACTGGGACGGTTCACCCCCCGGGCGGCGCATCTGCTGTGCTCGCAGCCACTGAACCTGTGATAACGGCGATGGGATGGTACTTTGTTGGCCTCGTAGTGTGGGGCACTACGCTGATGGTTCTGGTCGGACTTGTTATCAACAACGTCCAGAGACAATTCCCAGTCTATTGGTGGACGCCTGTGGACCTGGCCAGAAGGAAGAAAGACGACGAAGAAATTGTGGCCAATGGACAAAGGGATGTAGTGAAGAGAATTGAAGACGAAATCGATCAAGATGATGGGACGATACGAATCACTGGGTCGGAAGTGCTCCTACCAGCTGATCTAAGTCTGAATGCGGAAGAAACTACAATGCTACAAAGTCTGAAAGAGCGACTGAGGAAGAGCATAGACAGGAAAGAGGAAAAGGAAACAGAAAGATCAGACTCAACGAGCGGACGAAGCAGCACAGAATTCACAATGGTACCCAGCAGGAGCGACGTTGGCGATGCAACAAGTAGTTGAATGCTGCCGTTATCTTGGGGTGGAGCATCGAGTAGATAAGGCTAGCCAACCCACGTCGCGAACACACTGTCTCCGAGGAATACTTCACGATCTGTGCTGAACGAGTTCTCTTATGGTTGGACTGCGAGCACATCCTACGTGTCTGTGGGAGCACATTATGCATTGCAGTGAATGTCCAGAATCCGTTTAAGAGGCGATTTTATCGACCTCGGAAATGTTGCGGAAAGTATTGGTGGACTGTACGTACACAGAATGGCAGCCTCGTCTCAGAGCATAGGAGGGCAAACTCTCGAGTCCAGTCGGTGCTTCAAAGCAGCCCTGCAGGAAAGTGTGTGGTTACTTGGTCCTGTGAATGCATTTGTGTTGGGTGCAGAAATATTTGGCGCCTTAGTTGCCCGACCAAAGAAGCTTGGAATGGTCGGCGCCCGATTGGCTGTGCTGGTGTCGCCACAAGCAGCTGCGAAAGAAAAATGACATACGCCGGCTTTCAAGGACTGTTTGCTGACTTGACTTTTAATTCACTTCTGCCTGTGTGCACGCTTCCTACGACTACCCTCCGCCTCCTATATACCCAGTCGCTCCTCACCAGAAGCGGCATCTTTGTTCATCGAACGTACTATCGATAAGGCGCGGGGCTTTTTTGACGCTCTAACCTTACCACGAAATTTCAGTCGCTCCCTCAACACCCCACACCGCACCTCTTCTACCTCACACACCACCGGCACCATGGTCTCTGCATCCAAGGCCGCCCGCCAGGCCAAGCGCGCTGCTGATGGCGCCGACAAGCCCAAGAAGTCAGCCACTTCGAAGCTCTCGTCCAAGGCCAACTCCAAGAATGCCTCCAAGGCTTCGTCGGTCAACGGCGACGAGGATCTTGCTGAGGATCTGGAGCTCAACGAGGAGGTCAAGAAGCTCACACTACAGGAGGACAAGCACGGCCTGTCCGACCGCGTCACCACAGGTGTCCTCGCATCGCTGGCAGCGTCCCGCGACGTCAAGATTACATCTGCCTCGCTCGTTTTCCACGGCAAGGTCCTCTTCAACGACACCACACTCGAGGTCAACTACGGCCGTCGCTATGGACTTTTGGGTGAGAACGGCTGCGGAAAGACGACGCTACTCAAGGCCATCGACAAGCGCGAGTTTCCCTTCCCTGACCACATCGACATCTACCTGCTGAACCAGGGCGCACCCAAGACCGAGTTGGGCGCGCTCGAGTGGGTCGTCCGTGAGGCCGAGAACGAGCTCGCCCGCCTCGAGAAACTCGCTGAGGACATTCTCGAGAAGGACGGGCCCGAGAGTCCTATCCTGGAGGAGATTTACGAAGTAGGCAGCCGTTCAACTCAATTATCAACAATGCCCCACTGACAGTATCACAGCGTCAAGAAGACATGGACCCGTCCACCTTCCACACTCGCGCATCGCTCATCCTCACCGGTCTCGGCTTCAACAAGGTCACCATCAACAAGAAGACAAAGGACATGTCTGGTGGATGGCGTATGCGTGTTGCTCTTGCCAAGGCGCTCTTCGTCAAGCCTGCATTGCTGCTGCTCGACGACCCGACTGCCCATTTGGACTTGGAGGCCTGCGTGTGGCTTGAGGAGTACATGAAGAAGTGGGACCGCACACTGATCCTCGTCTCGCATTCCATGGACTTCCTGAACGGTGTCTGCACAAACATGATCGACATGCGCATGAAGCAGCTTCTGTACTACGGTGGTAACTACGACACATACATCAAGACACGAACGGAGCAGGAGGTCAACCAGACAAAGGCCTACGAGAAGCAGCAGGACGAGATCAAGCACATCAAGAAGTTCATCGCTTCGGCCGGTACCTATGCCAACTTGGTCAGGCAAGCCAAGTCACGCCAGAAGATTCTCGACAAGATGGAGGCAGATGGTTTGATCCAGCCCGTCATTGCCGACCGTGTCTTCACCTTCCGCTTCGCCGATGTCGAAAAACTACCTCCGCCTGTGCTCTCGCTCGATGATGTCACATTCTCCTACTCGGGCGACACCAAAGACAACCTATACGAGAACCTCGATTTTGGTGTCGACATGGACTCGCGAACAGCCCTTGTTGGACCCAATGGTGTCGGCAAGTCGACATTGCTCAACATCTTCACGGGCAAACTCAGCCCCACCAGTGGTGTCGTGTCTCGCCATACCCACTTGAAGCTCGGTGTGTACAGCCAGCATTCTGCTGAGCAGCTTGATCTCACAAAGTCCTCGCTCGACTTCGTTCGCGACAAGTTCCACCATATCAGCCAGGATCTGCAGTACTGGCGCCAACAGCTGGGTCGCTACGGCTTGACTGGTGAGTCTCAGACGGCAAAGATGGCTACCTTATCCGATGGTCAGAAGTCGCGTATTGTGTTCGCGCTGTTGGCTATTGAGGGCCCCAACATGTTGCTCCTGGACGAGCCGACCAACGGTCTGGATATTCCTACAATCGACAGTTTGGCAGATGCCATCAACGCTTTCAGCGGTGGTGTTGTTGTTGTATCTCACGACTTCCGGTAAGCATTCCCAATCGATTTTTCACAACCCTTCCTTGCTAATGAGTAATAGATTGCTCGACAAGATCGCAAAGGACATTATGGTGTGTGAGCACAAGACTGTCCGACGCTGGGACGGCAGCATCGGCGAGTACAAGAACCATCTCCGAAAGAAGATGTCGTCGACTGGTGCGCTCTAGAATGTTTCCAGTTGAGTTTTGCAAACTTGCATGCGTCTTTTGAGCTACGGGACGCGCGTAGAAAAAAGTCATGGCCTTAGAGCAGGGTTTAGGATACCTCTGCAGTAGGCTGGCAGCTCCGCGCGACCTGCTTCAGTGTCTTTCTGCATGAGTAGAGGCATCTGGATTCTGCGTTACGATGCATTGGGCTTTTAGAGGCGTTGCTAGAATCGTGACTTACGAACAGAATGACATCAAATAGAACATGATACCACTATTTGATGTGTTTCCAGCATGACAGTGTGGCGCGTTATGATGATGATGGACTTCCAGCACGTACCAACCAGCGAGCTGTGAGCAGTGACGACCGACACCCCGCAAGCTTGACCTCCGATCATGGCTCTTCACGACCATTCTCACAAAAATATACTGAATACCCTTTCTCTCATTCGCTGGCCTTCGGAAGTTACCTTCTGCCCGCCATGGCGGAGCTCACGTCGACGAAGCTCAACGCAGAGTCGCATCTACTGCTCGTATGCTCGGACTGCTGTTCTTGCAGATGTATATGCTGACGAAGAGACACAAGGATCAACCGCTCCTCCGCATGCCGTATGAGCTCTCTCGACGTAATTTCAAGAATGCGCAGCGCGTTATAGAGCACTCGTCGGTCAATCTCACCAAGGAACTCACCACCGCCACCAAGGCCGCCTCCAAGACATCCTCACCTGACGCCACGCTCGAGTCGCTCGATACCATGATTAGCAGAATGCAAACACTCAAGCGGAAGCTGGAAGGACTGCACGAGGAGGAAATGAGGATACACAAGAGCGCCAAAGCTCGGCTACGACATCTGCAGGACTTGTATGAAGTCAGGAGCTTGGTCGACGTCAAATACGATGAGTGGTCACGGACGCGCCTGTCTAGATTACTCGTGGACTACCTACTGCGCGAAGGCTACTCAGAGTCGGCAGCGCATCTGGCACAGAGCAAAGGCATCACCAATCTCGTTGATGTCGACGCCTTCGTGGCGTGTAACAAGATCGAGCGCAGCTTACGGGAGGGCATGAGCACTAGTCTGGCGCTCGAGTGGTGTAAAGAACATGGCAAAGAGCTGAAGAAAGGAGGAAGCATGTTGGAGTTTGAGCTCCGACTGCAGCAGTACATTGAACTGGTCAGACAGGGCCACGAGGCGGGCATGGGCGGCATGGATGGCATAGAAAGCGACGGAATGAATGGTATCAACATCGGTGGAGGTGGTGGTGAGGCGAAGCTAGTCGAGGCGAGGACACATGCAAAGAAGTACCTCAGTACAAGCGGAGACTTCGAATTACTAGGGCGCGCGGCAGGACTGCTGGCATATCGCCCATGGGACGAAGTGGAACCATATGCTGTAAGTCATCCACATGCGTGCGCTATATATTCGCTCATGATTGCCTAGTCACTGTACTCGCCCTCACGCTGGACGCACCTAGCCACGCTATTCCTATCCACGCACCATAGCCTGTACTCGCTCCCACCCCGCCCACTTCTCCACATTGCACTCTCTGCAGGTCTGTCTGCGCTCAAGACACCCGCCTGTCACTCCGCATACACATCATCGTCCGCCAACGCCTCCTCTTCCACGACGACGGTATGCCCAATCTGCAGTACCGAGCTAAACGAACTTGCGCGCAACGTGCCGTATGCACACCACACGAAGAGCATTGTTGAAAATGATCCAGTGGTGCTACCCAACGGAAGGATATACGGAAGCGAGCGACTGAAGGCTTTCAACAAGAAGGTGGGAACCGAAAGCGGGTGGGTCAGAGATCCTGTCGGAGGTATCCATGGAGATGCCTGGAGAGAAGGCGAGGTGCGCAAGGTGTATATAATGTGATTCTTGAAGCGTCCAAATTTGCCCACTTTTCAGCATAGCGAGGTGTTCGGTTCGACACTGGGTGGTGTGTTGGCTTTCGTTATCTTGTATTCGGCGTCAACAAGATATCTGGTTTCCTCGACCATTACGACCCAAATAGACTTGCGTCTTAACTCCGACTAAATTCACACGCTCAGTCTCCACCCTCACTATCGCTATCATCTCGTCGGCGCATTCCTCCATTCTTATGCTTCGGTTTTTCTCTCCTGCCACCATTCTGTTTCTCCAACTCCTTCTCTTCATCACTATCCGCGATGAGAGGAATCTTCTCGAAGACATATGTCCTGGCGTTTCTATCCTCGCCCTTCCACACGCCTCCATTCTCAAGCGTGCCGAGCGTTCTGACGTGCTTGTACCCCGCATACTGGCTCCAGTCAAACTTCCAGCTCTCCACCACCTTCAAGCCTGCATGTCGTGCCAGGTCGCGAATGTTCCAAAGAGTGTATGGATCGCCTTCGAACAGCGTCACGACGATACGACCGCCCATACGCAGGAACTGACTTCGCGGTCGTAGCGGGCTTGGGTGGTTCTTGTGTGCTTGCGATGCTAGTATGTTTAAGCGCTGTTTCGGCGTCGACGTCTCGAGACACGATTTGAAGAAGTCGACCAGCAGGGCTTGATTCGACCTGACCTGTCTGTTCACATCTGTACTCAGTCCGCCTGTGTGTGGGAACATGAAGCCAATAATGTCCCAGCCATCCACGCCTTCATCGTCGTCTTCACGCGTGCAGCGCAATTGTTTGTAGCTCGAGAGCTTTGTGGCGTCAATGCTGTGATGCAAGGGTACTGGAGGTGACAGACCAACGAGCTCGTCATGTATGCTCTCGAATTCGGGGTACTTCTCGCGCACGTCGGCTTCGGAGTCGTAAGATGTGGCAGTAACATTGGCACAGCCATGTTCGAGGGCCAGACTTCGCGTGAAGCTGAAATCGCCTTCGCCGACTAGCAGGATATGATCGTATTTGCCATAGGGAACGGGTGCCTTCTGCGACGCTTGTACGGGCGCGGGTTGTGAGGTTACTTTCTGTTTCTTAGCAGGCGGCTTCGCGGCATTCGATGGGGCTGCGGTCGCTTTTGCAATTTTGCGTTGGTGGGCTGCGATTTTGCGGGCGCCGTCTCGTTTCAACTCGCGTCGAGCACGCTTCGTTTTGGTCTTTGACATAATTGTTGATGTCGATAGAAGAGATTGGTGGACTGTTGGCACCAGCACAGGTCCTGGTTGTTTTCTCGGACGTTTGCGGGGAACGTTTTAGTGGAGCTCGACTATCCGATTGTGGCGCAGGTATTTGTGGATTCTCGTGTGACAACATGCACAAACTTTGGAAGGCATTGCTTGACCGATGATATGCAGACATCAGGTTGCTTTGAATAGATACATGCACGGAAGCCGAGACTACCACATAATTTGATGCGCGCGGCAATTGTACTCTGCAATTTACGCTCGCTTGCTACATTTCGATATTTCAACAACGGCTCTCGTCCCCAATGATACTCATATCAGGTCGCGCTTGACGAACTGATCGTACAGCGTGCCTCCGAGCTTAGCCGGTGATCGCTCGACCACGACACCGGCGGCTTCGAGAGCGTTGATCTTGGAGTTGGCATCGCCCTTTCCTCCGCTGACGATGGCACCGGCGTGTCCCATTCTCCTGCCTGGTGGCGCAGAGATACCGGCGATGAAACTGACAACTGGCTTGTTGGCGGTGTTGTACTCTTTCAAAAAGTCTGCGGCGTCCTCCTCAGCTGAGCCACCAATCTCGCCAATCATGATAATGCCATCCGTCTCCTCGTCTTGCAAGAAGACCTTCAAGCAATCGATGAAGTTGGTTCCAGAGAAGGGATCGCCGCCAATGCCAACAACGAGTGACTGGCCAAGGCCAGCTTGGGTGGTCTGGTTCACGGCTTCGTATGTAAGGGTTCCGGAGCGGGAGACGATACCAACACGGCCTCGCTTGTGGATGAATCCAGGCATAATGCCAATCTTACATTGACCCTACGCCGTTGTCAGGAACAAATTACTTGAGGCCATTAGGATATCAAACATACTGGGGCAATGATACCAGGGCAGTTGGGCCCAACCATACGAGACTTGTTCTGTGACTTGAGCATGTCGGTGATGCGCACCATGTCTACTGTTGTTAGTTTATAGCCATGTTGTTTCCATCAGTCTTGCATACCATGTTGTGGGATTCCCTCAGTGATACTGCCAGTATTAATTCTTGTCCACTTTCAATTTTGACATGCAGACATACGTAACAATCAGAGGTACCTCTGCAGCAATGGCCTCCTCAATACTGGCCGCAGCCACCGGCGGTCTGCAAGACGGTCAGATTAGTGACTTGAAGTGTCTATTCCAGGCAAGGCATACGGGACGAAAATGGCAGACGCGGTAGCGCCAGTCTCTTTGATAGCGTCCGCTACGCTCGCAAAGACGGGCTTGCCGAGATGCTCAGAGCCAGCTTTCTTGGGATTTGTGCCTCCGACGACCTTGGTGCCTACAGTCCAGAGTCAATGCCTCTTCTCCGCTATCATGGAGAAGGTACGTCTAGGCGCATACCGTATTCGATTGCTTGTTGTGCGTGGAAGCTGTTGGTGGTCAACCGCCTGTACTTTGCTGTCTCCGCTGTCTAAGCACTCACGTTCCCTGCTTGCCGGTGAAACCCTGGAAGAGCACCTTGGTATCGCTGTTGATGCGCAGGTTCTTGATCGTCTCGGCGTACTGCGAAGAGCTAGTCGCATATTGTCTCGTTGCGGACCGGGAGAGCGCCGCGCGCATGGGGTGTCGAAGAGCCTGCATCGTGACGGTGAAGTGGCCACGGACGCAGAGCTGTGTATGGAGGAGAGTGTCGCAACGGTTGTGGGCGGTGGAGCTGCTTGGAGCGGGCACGAAGCTGCGACACTGCGGGACTTCTTCGGCTCGAGCTTGGCCGCCAGTCTAAAATCTCGAGATAGAAACCTCCGTCCGCGCCCGACAACGTCACGAAAATACCTCGTCCACACTTCACCCAATCCACGAGAGGACCCGGTTCGGAGACCGCACTTTTCCTGGCGCTCACTCTCCCAGTGCATGAAAAGTTTGGAAGTGAGACATTGGTGAGCAGGCAACATGAGTATCGCAATGGCAGCACACGGCATATTGGATACAGACTCTCTGTGTTGTGAACATACCCTTCCCGCACTTCGAACTGGCATCTTCAAGAAGTCATTGAGGTGCGAGATCTAAAATTCAGCCCTCTCTTCGAATTGCCGAACTTCCCAGATACGCGAGAGACTCGCTCGCTATACATATAAAATGCTGCATTAACGCAGCCTGACTATCCTTACGCGCTTGCGTAGCGCTCCAAATCTACCAAGACGGACAGTTCACGGGGAGTGGGCTTTTCGAGCCTAATAGCAGTACCTCGAGTGGCTATTTTCCCTGTCTGTCATAGTCGCCCAGACCTCCAGAGACATGGAAGCATTCTCGCCTCCTTTCGCATCCCTCCTCTTATTCTGCCAACGATAGTACAGAGCCAACGTGCTGGTCACGATGCCACACCCCGCTTGGGTACTCACGACAGCCAGCTTCGCAGGACGGTACTCTGGAGCGTCGCGCGCCTGAAAGGTCTGAGGTCCAATTACTGATGGTTGCAGTAAAGTCAGTACATGGACGTCATAAGAGCAAGTCTCGTGTCAACGAAACCTGTTGTTGCCGATCGAGAACGAGCCGCTCATCACTACTGCTGCGAAAGCTCGCTTTGTAGTAACACTGAAGTTCGCCGCGGTCCACTGTTCCAGATCTTCAGAGAAAAAGAATAGACAGTGGACAGTGAAGGGAGTCACATACTGCATGCAAATCTCGTAAGGGGGCGACTACTGCATTCACAAGGTATGTATCCGCGAGGCACCCGGATCTAGTGTGCACCGGCAAGAAAGACATCAATGCTCCCCCTGCAATACTAGGTTGGTTGTCAGTATCTATCGACCCGCAGGAAGGGACTACCCATGCTGGTACGATACAACAGATGATCCTCAGAACCATCGATAGGACTGCTTTCGGATGCCAACCCCTATAACAATCGTGAAAAAGATGCTTACTACACCAGCAGGTATGTTCATCAAGGCTATTTGTTTCAGATTGTAAGGTTGCGGATCAGTGTGGCTGAGTATGTTGTAACTATACCGCTGGAGACGGAAAGCTGTACAAGCATTCAGCGAAGTTGTTCACTTGGCAGTGTAGCTCAGTACTAACCAACACTACCGCGATTACCATCAGGTACATCTGTGGGTTCATAAGCACCTCAAGTATCTGTCTCGGTCGCAGCTTGCGATGCTAGATACCCGTCATATTGACGCTAACGTGCTTCAAAGGTGCTATCTTTTCAGCATCGGACAGCCATGCGGCTTTCAATGGCGTATCAGGCACAAAAGGCGTCGTCAAAATGCATATAGCCAAAGTATTACATCCAAGAACAATGAACATAATGCGCCAGCCTGCGAGTCCAGAGCTAGGCGCAACATGCTGGAAGGCGTACGATATCGCACCCACCTAGGATTTGGCCAAGGCTGAGGCCACAACACCAAAAAGAGAAACGTGGAGCCTGCTCGGATTTCGTGTACCATTGAGAGCTGATGAGTAACAGAGTTTGTCCAATGGTGGCTTCAAAGACTCGAAGGGAGATTCATGTGACTAGGAGAGTTCGGTAATGGTGTGCTGTAGCACCACATGCTGTCGCAATGCCCCAGAGAATGACGTTAAGCCCCAGCCATTTCGCGCCTAGGACCATCTGGAGGAAGAAGACTTGTGATCATTAGTGACCCTCCTGGATACCCGCTTGAGCACGTACTGTTCGGCGCCTCGAAGCAAAGCAAGCCAACAAAAAGAAAGTTCGCCACGTTGGAGAATGCAATTCCTTCAGGCTTCGATCTTTCTGGAAGCTCACATTTGTCGTCTGGTAAGCAGTGGGCTGTCTGGATTCGTGGTTTCTAGTCGTGCGCACCTAGACATGCCTGTCTTGATGCAAGTACAGCTGGTCTCATTCTTTGTATGACAGCATTCTCGAATTCTTCCTTTGCTGCACGTAGAGATTCACTGCTATAGCGTTCTAAGGTTAACAGTAACGTGTTTCCCATGCGAGTCGGCCACTGTTCCCCGCCAACACGCCTGCACAGCGACGCTGCGCAAAACCACAAGAGTATTTTGTACTGTACGCTATAGTAGATTAAACTTCAGAATCTTCGCTATCATCTGCATCCTCTATTTCTACTGTACAGGTGCAGGAGTTGTGCCTAGTCTTGCCGCAACAGCCACAGTGCTTCTTAGTGCGCACCCTTTTTGCAGGCGTCTCACCCTCCTCACAACTACCACCCGCCTTTGCAGCAATTAAGTCAGATACCTCACCAACTGTTAGAGTCTCCTGTTCCTCCTGTAGCAACACTATATTATGTGCTATTTGCTAAGCGCCTCTGCTCAGCTGCCTAACTTGTTTATCTAAAGAACTTACAGAGGAACCTGAGTGCCTTTGCATTCTCTGTCAAATAAGTGTTAATTATGCCTCTACTTTGCGGGCATTGCGCAGTGTTTTTGCCTCCTAAGCAACGTTGTCCTGTTGTGGTGGTGTTGGCGTGCGTAACCTCACGTCAAGCTTGTTAAGTATTAGTTTTCGTAGACTAGTAAGGTACCCTAGAGGCGAGTCGAACACACGAGCGAGTTAGACACCTAATACTTATAAATTCTTAAATATCTACTTTTCTAGAACAATGTCTCTAACACCAACGTACTTAATAAGTAAGTTAGACACTCTACTAAGTCTCTACTAAAATATACTATTACGTATAACGTGTTCTACTATCGCGTAGGTTAACTCATCGCGTAAGTTAGAAAAGCTTAGCACTACTAACTTATGTTGCGCATCTTCAATCTCATTACTATTAAATAAGAAGCCTACATACGTTGTGCTTGCACTAGATTTAGAAGATACCTCTGTATTCTTCTTGCACGTTCGCGCGTTGTACCTAGTTGCGCCGTAGTTCTTACAGCGCCGTAGAGCTAGTTAAGCTATTTCTTGATTACTACTACTACGAGCCTTCTTTGATTGCTAAGGCGCTGCAGACGCCTTAGGAGCTACCTGCGCTGCTGCAGCTCTATACTCTATAGTACTACCTTACTAGATCTACTTTCTTTTGCGCAATTTTCGCTTAGTTATTACTACTAATCGCTCTTCAAGCTCGTAGTTGCGTGCAACAAGTAGAGCGTTTTAGTGTAGTATAAGTTTAGCGTCTTTTACAAGCTAAGAGAATCTAGCCTACGCAGTAACTAGTAACTAAGTAAAGAACTCGCGTACGAGCTTAGATTAAGATCTAAACTTACGTGTATTGCTTAGTGTCTTTAACTGCTACAGCGTCTCTAGGAGAAGAAGTTCTAGCAGAGTACGCAGCTATACTTTAAGGCAATCTAATACTACCTGCGGGTTAATAGAGACTAGCTCTGCTACCTTAAAGGCCTTTTTATAGTTCTCTTCTATAAACACGTTAAAAGACGCGTCTTTAAAGGCTAGAAGAAAGCCTTTCTTATTAATGTAGAAGACGCGTTAGCGTGCTAAGTCTTTAACGCGCTAAGAGTACTTACGCTTTAATAGTAAAAAGCAGACTACGTTAAGTAGCTAGAGAATGTGCAACGAGTAAGGTAGTATGCAGAGAGTAAGAATCTTGTGTTTAAGATAGTAGTTCTTGAAATTCAGTTAAGATAGCTCTTATAGCTGTCCAAAATAAGCAGCCTGTATCTCTCTACTTAACGCGTCGTTGTATGCGCGTTAAAGTACTTTAACTATTTAAGACTAAGCGCGTTGTTAGTCTAGCTGTTCTTAGAGACTAAGAGCTTCTAATTGTGCAGTATATCTATCTTCTCATACTACGCAGAGATGTAGACGCGTTCTTTGTAGA
Source organism: Setomelanomma holmii (assembly GCA_010015745.1). Classification (NCBI taxonomy): domain Eukaryota; kingdom Fungi; phylum Ascomycota; class Dothideomycetes; order Pleosporales; family Phaeosphaeriaceae; genus Setomelanomma; species Setomelanomma holmii. The sequence continues at coordinate 206,723 of ML978213.1, forward strand.
TGATAAAGAGTAGAGTCGCATACCTAGCAGCGCAGATACTCTAGATAACTAACCTACTCGCAATTACCTAGCTGGATAAGATTAGGCCTTGTACGTTTCTTAGAGCCTGTAACAACTTTTATTAACCTAACAACGCTTATGTAGAAGCTAGTCTTGTTAAAGTTGTAGACGTTGTTGTTGTAGACGCTGTACTCAGCTTTAGTCTTCTTTACTAGCTTAAAACTATGCGCTAATTACCTTAGAATCTTTCTGGCGTATTATCTGCCTATTCTTTACTTAATTAAACGCTATTTTAAGCTTAGTTAACCGCGTTACAAAGCGCTTAGCCTAGTGCTTACCTACAGACTCTTCTCTACGCACACTTAGCAATTTATTAGCTATATCTGCTATCTCGCACAGCTAGAGCGCGAAGCCTCGCGATTCGAGGTCAAGAATATACTAGACGATCGTCTATTCTTTAGTTGCAGTAAGCTTGTGTTAAGCGTTGCGAGTTTCTAAGAGAGGCGTAATTCTGTTACATTAGCGAGTTATTATTAAATAAGGCACATTAAACGCCTTAGCAGCGCGTCGAAGGCTTCGAAATTAAGAGGTAGTGTACACAGAGAGAGCGAGCTGAGTTCTACTCTCTCTGTTAGATAATTGCGCGTTTTGTTGTTAGAACATTTAGTGTTAATAAGAGAGTAGCTACTCTCAGCAGAAACTAACCTACACAATAAGTTAACCTACGCGATAGTAG